>JASDQU010295251.1:0-14185 GCA_032191745.1 Picea mariana | reverse complement strand
AGCAAAGATTAAAGGTAAGGAATACAATACGAAATGAGGTCAACACTCTCATAGTGTTGTGACCAAGCATTCTTCCATGGCAACCTGGAACTAACACACGAGGTTTCTCCTAGAGGAGGTGTTAGTTGTATTAGGCAAAGTATTTACCTCTATATGCTCACATGCTATCAAGTATAATACTTTACAAAGACTGTTGTCTCAATTATAGTCATCAACTTGTCATGTGTACCTTTGAATATTGATTAATCAAACCTGGAGCCTTGTCCTCAAGAATGAGTGCTTGCTTTTCTTCCAGGTCTCCTTCACTCAAGAGACGAGTTCTTTCTTCAACCTGTTTGTTGTACTAAGACAATACGTTATCTTGACAGAAGGTTAGGTTAGAGGATAAGCTCTATGATCAACTTTTAATCCTTCTAATAATTTGATCATAGCTTCAACATGCAACACTGATCAAGATAATGTTATGACAAATAGATGTATATCAGAATAATCACACATGGGTTGCATCATTCCTCTGAATGTGTTGGATCTTGATATCCTTCTGGATCTATGGCAAGAGATCCCTTCTCCTACAAATACTCTTTAGGGTTTAACCATTAAACATATGTAAGTACATACCTCTGATAGCATTTGCATGTAGTGGCTCCATCTAGTAGCAGCAGTAATCATTGCCAACTCTTGAGAAAATTTCAAGGGTGATTGCAACTGGTTCTACGACTGCAACTACAACTGGTACTGCAACTACAGCTGGTTCTGAGACTGCAACTGCAACTGCAACTTAGGGTTTTATGAGGAAACTCTAATTTTTCAAACTTCGAATTTTGAAATTCTGATCTAGGGGATAGATGCGTTGAGTTGAGGCGAGTTAGCTGGTGCAGTCAGAATTTCAAAAATCCAACTTTTACCCCCTCAAACTTGATCTGCGGATTTTTGGACTGGTGCTTCTGGTTTTCTGGTACTTCTAGTACTTCTGGTACTCTGGTTTTCTGGTACTTTGTGAAACTAGGGTTTCACTTTCTCAAAGATCCATCCATTGAAAAGGTGTGCTCAAGGTGCAAAAATGATCCTTGGGGGAAGGCACAACTTTCTAGATAGTTTTAGGGATGAAAAGATTCACTTTTGAAAAACCCTAATTTGCAGGTACTGCAACAGTGACGTTTTTCTCTTGCGAAATATGCTTCCTTCAGGTTGGCTTTGATACCATGTTAATGTTTATGCCATTATTATAGTTCTTTGCATTTCAATAGATAAGAGCAACATAAGAAAAATATCATTGAGAAATACACATTCACAAGAGACACAACATTTATCCTAGGAAACCCTCTAGGGGAAGAAAAACCAGCAAAAAATTCCTTATCATAAATTGCCAACACAATGTCAAGAGATAACTCAAACCAATACAGAAAGACCTCTCCAAAAGATGCACCACTCTTCTCCCTCTCTCCTTTGCCGGTAACAAATCAGAACTTGTCTCTCAAACTGAGCAAGTGAGTTGTATTCAAATGAGGTGCTAGCCTCCTTTATTTATACAAGTTCTGGCATGTGTGAAGTGTCTCTTCACTGGCAGGGCCGATTTCTTAATCTGGGTGGGTAAACCCACCTTTATTATATCTCTGGGTCTTCTTATTAACTGCTGGGGTCGACTTCTTATTCTGCCTATTATAATTGTCTGCTGACCAATTCGCAAAAGGGGATTTGGTCCTAATACAATTACCAACATGATTAATCCACAATGGGGATTAATCCTATAAATAATATACCAAATAATAATAAGAATACTCTTTGCAGTTACATTATTTCAACAATCAACATATAGCCAAACTTAAGGTATAGAAACAATGAGTCAACATAACATCATGCATTTGAAAATTATGGAAAAATTGGGTATTGATGTCATCAATCTATACTCAACCCTATTGACCCTATGCTCCCCATATTATGTGTAGTTGTGAATGACATATAGTCAAGCTTAAGGTATGCTACTTAGAGGGGGTGTTCCATCTAATTAAACAAAGGAATTAGTTGTTTAGCAACTAGTCTCCGCCTTGTTGAACAAATTAAGTAAGTGATGGCTAGTTGAACAAATAGACATTTGTTTAAATTAGGTATTTGATCAAATAAAGTACAAAGCAATTCATAATACAAAGAGTCGTTGAATGACTACTTATTTCTAAAGCCCCACAAGAGTCAGTATCTTTGTGTGTGTCAATGCACTAAGATCATATATGCAATGGGATCAGATATACAACAAGAGTATAATATAACTTGTCTTATCTTCCATCATTATTATGAGTGACAAGTATATCCAATCTTACAATAATATATATCCCACTGAATGGACCCACTGATCTAAGGTAAAACATAAATTTTTAGGCATATACAATTAGTAGTTTCCCCTTCTTATTTTAATAATAATAATAATAATAATATGTCATAATTTTAAAATGTAAATCATTGGAGTTAAATCAACCATTTAAATTCTTAAGTCTAGATAACCTTATGTAATTAATTACCAATTTCCATTATACTAGTGACTGAAATTAGTTGCGGAATTTACCAAAATATATTACTTATGGTTGTTTTGGTACTAGATATGAATTATACGTGGTTTTTCTTCTTTAATTCATTAGTTAAAAAAGAAAGATGCCTAAATTAATGTGCATCTATCCTCCTCTAGCAATGAATTTTAACCACGGTAAGTTAATTTGCCATACTTTTATAATATACGTGTCAATCCAAAGTCCGATAGTACGTATAAGGAACAGTTTTTTTACAGAAGAAAATTTCACAATTATATTAATGTAATATAATTTTTACATCCGAAGAGTACATATGTATCCTTGAAAGGATAAACCGACACTTAACAAACCAACTAATGACAGAAAAATCTGCCAATTAAAAACTTATACTCAATAAAAGTGTGCACCCACCAAGACTAATCCTTTTCCAGGCTAAGATAAATGACAAAAAGCCTGAGCTCATCATCAATCTCGGGCTTGGAGGTAATATACAATATCCACTCAAACAAAACTCAAAACTAAGGATCAAGGAATGATAAAAGAGTTAATAGATATTGATGTGACAACATTGTCCCTCCACTCCTTCAGTCCATAAGTGAAGCGTGATGTATCCTTCTGGTTCTATTAATGCTTTCTTTGATAGCACATCGACTTATTTGTTGTATTCACATTAAATGTGAAAAAACTGGATGGTCTCGAAACTATTTCTTAAATTTTGGATTCTTTGTTTCCATCCTTCTAATTTTCTTACTCGCAATTCACTTTTATCATTCAACCACTCGATAATTACCTTTGAATCGCCCAGAATTTGAATCTTTGGGAGAGAAAGAAGATTTTCTAAGAACAGAGTAGCCCATGCTCCCATTAGTTCCGCCTTCGAATTCATTTAGGATCCATAGTTCAGGTACCATTTATGAACCAAAGAGGTCGATAGTTTTATGGTGACACCATCTCCATAGCACAGTCCATTTTCCTTTGCTGCACCATCAAAACAAACTACTGGATACTCAAAGGTCTGATTAGTCAAGCGGGAACGAACAAAAAATTGGTTAATATTTTCCATAGGATTTTGAATTGATCCAAGTGTTCAGATCACTACCGATTACGCTGATGGATTTTTCTCTTCAAAGATCGTTGTGTTCCTTTCTAACCATACAAACCAACAAATTAGTGGAGCTAAACTTGTTGAAGCTGACCAGTTTTTTGTCCGCTTTGTAAGACTGTCGTCCAAGTTACTTTTGCCCCACTCTTGTTTGAAATTATTTATAGAATTGACTTTATTCCAAACGGATTTAGTAAATGGACAGTGAATTAAGAGATGATCGTTATTTTCACTGTCATTTTTGCAAAGCTGGCATCTACTATGGCCTTCCCACCCTCTCCACTAAAGGTTTTGTCAAGTTAAGATATTGTTATTTGTTGTCATCCACAATAAAAGTTTAACCTTTTGTTGTAAGTCCTGTTAGCACTGAGACTCACCCTCATATGGCAGAAGTATAAGCCCAATACCCATCAGAGTGTTTGGTGGATGTTTGATTTATGAATGGAGGTCAAATGGGGAAAAATCAATATAGGAATGATTTCAACACAGGATTGGACAAGTAATGCACATGGAAGTGAGGGCCTCATTAGCTTCGATCAGTGATTAGAGTTTAAAAGTGTGCATATGGAAGACTTAGTGAGAGAGGTGAACAAAACTGCTATGGGCATCGGCTTTCAAGCAGCTGGTGAAGAAAAACTCAGGCTCAAGACTGCTCTTGAACTCAAGCTTCAGACACTGAAATATGTCTAAACAACACAGTCACAGCAACATAATGATAAAACCTACATCACATTGCAACTACAACAACTCGATTGAATCCTCCATTCCCGAGACATTCAGCGTAAGAGGGAATAAGACACAAAGAATTCGACTAAAACTAGTCACGACACTACCGTAATCAAACCTACATTACAACAACATCACAACCCTTGACTGGATCCTCCATGCCCGAGTGTTTTAACAAATTTTTTACAAAGGGACGAGAGAAACTGACTTCTATTAATGCGAAAGTCTCAAATTTGATACATAACTAGAGAACAACTCTGGCATCAAAACATTACAAAATAGGGAGCTCTGCTCAGCCAGTTGACGACCTTAACAAAATATCAAAACTAACTATTTATACTCATAACCATTTACCACTACTAAAAGTGTGACCTGGCCTCTATAATCAAATCTTTGCGTCGACGAGTTCTTTTGTCAGACTGAACGTGTGTCCCTCTGTCAGACGCGAGCTCAGTGTAAAGCCCTTCATTAGGGCTTCAAGTTAAATGGTAAATTTGTAATCTAAATTACTTTCCTTTTCTTGAAAGATTCCTTATGAACAAGTTTATGTCGTATTTTTGTTTGCATGACATCTAATTTCTATTTCAGTTTGCATTACAACAAATCTGTCTAATTTATGTTGAAGTTCTAGCAAATTAAACAGTTAAATATCAAATTCTCAATTTATACAGTCCAAAATAGTCACAAAACAGATTACACAACATATTACACATTTTCAATACATAGATACATATCATAACTTTTATTGAGAACAAAATTAATACTGGTAAAATACCTCTTGAAGAAGAAGTTTGTCCCTTTTTTTCCTGTTGTTGCTAACTACTTGAACTGCCTGAAAACTGCTTGAAACTGCTTGAAAACTGAATCTTTTACTCCCAGCCAGCTAGGAACAGAGCCTCTCCGGCTTCCTAGATCTAGGAATCCTTGCGGTTTCTTGCCCCCCCGAGCCCAAAATTCCCAGCAACAGGTGCCCCCTGTGATAATCCTCCAACAAGCTCCTCAAGCAAAACCAGTAATACAATCCTCCAGCAAGCTACTCAAGCAAAACCAGTAATACAGTCCTCCAATATGAAAATAATGCTCTAAAACCAAAAGTACTCCCCTTCCCGAGTGTTTCCCCCTCTTCTTATCCTCCTTTCCTCATTATTCACCACCTTATCTCCCCATTAAGTCTCAACCACCTTATCCCCCCATTAAATCTCAACTATCTTATCCCCCTTTTCATAAATGGGTCCATCCACCGATACAAAATAATAAACAATAATTTATTAATTCATTAAAAAAATATTTAATTAATTAAGTAGGGTTGTTACACTCAGATCAACATGGGTTGGTAGGAAAATCTGCTCGCAGGGGTACCACGGGCTGACAACTCAAGATCCCCCACGCCTTCCATTTATGGGGTGAGCCGAGGTTTCAACCACCAAACCTACCCTCCATTAACTACTTTTCCTCGAAGATTGAATGAGACTTAATGCTTCGGGGGTGACCACGTGCTACTCTCGAATAGGATGCTCATTAAAAACGTGATTGTGGGGCTGATCAAAGGTGGTTTGGTTTCAAACCGCTTTTGGGCCCGCAATCCATTTCCTTTTGCCACATATCACTTTTGACTTACCGTGGTTTCAATTGCGGGACCGCTTAAGAAAATTATCGCCCAAGCATGTTGTGTCCCCGCAATGGATTGTGGCCATAGATGTGGATGCCACCTGCAATTTGATCTTTTTAAACATAAAAACTCATCTGTCTTCTGTCGCATGTATCCGAAGCTAAGGATATGGTGACATGTGATCTCCAAAGATCGACGACTGTGATCCATTAGTGGCTCCAGGCTTCAGAAAAAACAAAACTCAACCTGGGCTTCCAAGGGATTTTACCTGGAGCCATGGATATGATGATGTGTGGCCCTCTCGAGATCGACGACTGAGATCCCTTCGGGTCTACGGACTTTGGACTTATTAATAGTCAAACTTTATTTTCCCCAAGCAAATTCTCCAGAGCTAGAGATCTGATGATGTGTGGCTCTTGGATTTGGATGACCAAGATCCACTTCGGGTCTCCGCGCTCCGGGAAAATCAAAACTCAAATATCGCTTACCTTCTGGAAAAACCTTCGAAGTGAAGGATCTGGCGATGCGTGGCTCTTGCTAATCAACGACTGAGATTCACTTTGGGCCTTCGAGACTTCTGTGCATTTCTCATTTTAAAACTCTTGAAGTAAAACTCCCAGAGTGACAGATCTGACGACACATGGAATTATTGATTCGAACGGTCGAGATCCTCCTCGGGACTCCGGGCTCTGGGAAAATCAAATTTCAAACTTATCTTTCCCACAAATCTCGCGAATCTCTGTCGCGTGTCCCTGCTGATGGATGGTCCATATTTACTTCGGGCCTTCGGAGGCATTGCCGCTAAGATCAATGGCTCCCTGTTTATTTTGAGATCAATGGTGCACAATTGCTTCGGGATTTTGGGCTTCGGATCTTCAGGAATTTCACGCACTTCTCATTTCAAAACTCTTGAATCTCAATTCGTCGAACACTTGGATCGGATGCCACCTGACCCCCTCAAGATCAACGACTCATGCTCGCTCCAGGCCTTGGGACTTTGGACCTTTTTCTCTGGCGCTATACTTTGCGCAATTTTGGACTTCTAAATGCCTACGCGTCGTCGATCGGATTTTCCTGATTAGATCTCCTCTGTTGAAAGATAAACTTGTTTGCTTGCTTCTATTTTAATCCCAAAATGGACTTCTTTGAACTTTTGCCTTTTTCTGCTGAAGCTAATTGTGCATACAATAAAATTGTGAACGTTGGATGTCCCTTGTGCACAAAAGGATTGATGGACCCTAAGAAGAAAGACTTCAAGGAGAAAAAGCATTGAAGAGAGAGGAGGGGCTATGGGTCAAAATCGAGATTGAAATGACTTTTAACCCCTATGATTTCATGTGATAACATCAGGCTCCAACTGGGATGGAGGCCTCCCTATGAGGCTTCCAAGAACCTAGCAGTTCCAGTCACCTAATGCATTGGACTATGGAATCATTTGTGTAACCAACATCGAAATACTTCTAGAAACTACCACTTATTCAATCAACTAATTGAAAAATTGTTGCAAACAGAAAGAAAATAAATGCTCAGGAACAAGATTATTTCCTATGCTACCCTACTCTAACCAAATTTGCAACTTGATCAATTAAAAGTAGCTTTCCACAATAGACACTCAAGTAATTTGATGACTGAAATGATCTCATATATTCCACTAATCAATGAATAATAGCAAAAATATAGCAATAGCGACATAAGATCCTTCATAAAACTATACTCACCCATGAGTATCGGTGAAATAATGCAATTTGAAACTTTCAAAAAATATGAAACGTATGACTCCATGTATATGGCTATAGGATCATGAATCATGTGATAGAATACTGACTGCTTTAGAAGACTAGCTTGCTCCTTTGTAAATGCCTCTCTACTTGAGAATAAATGACCTCCTTGTTCTTTCAAAACCAACTCTTGATCATCAACAGTTGCAGTCTCTTCTTCATAAGAATGATCACAAGATAATTGTACAACAAGATTTAAAGCATCATAATTATGATCAACCAAGAACATATAGTTATCTATGCAATCAACCACTACTACATGCTCAAAATGGTTTGAAAAATGATCATAAGATTGATATGCATTCTTGTCCATAGAAAAATATGCAAATATTGAAGAATCTGATTCCAAATGTGAATCATACCTACTTCCTTGTTGCTTTTCCAGATCTGATTCATACTCACTATCTTCTTGCTCAGAATCTGAAACATACTGACAGTCTTCTTGCTTATGTACATGCAATTTTTCAAGATATGCTTGCATACAAACCCCTTTTCTATCCCTGATGTTCTCTTCGACTTCTTCAACATCTTCAAACAGGTGTCTTAAAGATGAATATTACCTTTCTCTCAGGAGAAGGACAAGCTCTGAATGCTGAGCCATGACATAGTACACCATGGCAGTAGTCTCTGTGGGTCTAATCTCCACAGGCATACTATGATAAACACTGTAAAACCTCATGTTGAAGATAACCAAGGCTTCCTCTTCCCCTCTCCTCAAGGCATTAAACTCAAAACAATACTGATCAAGGGACTTTTTTCAACCCGACACTTTAAAAATGCATTGCATAGCTCGATCCAAGAACCAATAGAACCGGCTCCCAAAAATTTAAACCACACAACAACATCTCCAAGAAAATATTGTGAGAACAACCTCATGGTAACATCATCATGAACAATCTCAAATTGATCAACAAAGTTCTCAAAGGCCTCCAAGTGACTCTCAGTTGTAACATGATCCTCTCCAGAAAATCGAGGAAGATACTCGAAGGAATAAAAAGGGTAGGGATGCAGGTGATGTGGCAGCCTTAAAGGTTCAAACATCTTGTCTATAATATTAGCTTGAAAACTTTTGGGCTGAATATGGGGTTTAAAAAGAAGATGGGAAGGTTCAACAGTAAAAATAGAAGATAATCAGATCTGAGAAGGATTTGAATCATTTTCAACCCCCCCCAAGGTTACAAGGGTGATCAATTTCAAAAGGAAATCCAATACAAATCTCACTTTTATGAATAGGCTGAGGTGAAGACACAAGATCAACATCTACGACACAAGAAGAGGGCATGTCTTCTTCCTCCAAGGATGGATAAATAAAGGAAGGTTTTTTATCATCTGAATAGACCAAGCAGAGGATAATCCTCTTTATATGTAAAGGGAAAGAGAGGAATGAGTTGATAAAGAAGAACAAGATTCCATGAAGAAAGATCATAAACTAATACCTAGTCATCTCCTTCAGTATGGTCATCTTTCTATCAACATGATCCTCCCCAGTGGAGTCTTTGATTGTGGAGTCGCCGGGTGAAAACTGCAATCTTCAATGGTACTGGTTTCTGATGCACCTTCAGAATCAGAACTTCTTTGTCATTCTATCCCAGGGAAATGTCTTCAATTCGTTCCCCGACAATGACGCCATGAATGTTAGCACTAAGAGTCACCCTCAGATTGAGGGAGGATAGTCCCAGTACCCATCAAAGTGTTTGGTGGATGTTTGATTTATGAATGGAGGTCAAATGGGGAAAACTCAATACATGAATGATTTCAACACAGGACTGGACAAGTAATGCACAGGGAAGTGAAGGCCTCATTAACTTCGGTCAGTGATTTGAGTTTAAAAGTGAGAAGATGGAAGACTTAGTGAGAGAGGTGAACAAAATTGCTATGGGCATCAGCTTTCAAGCAGTTGGTGAAGAAAAACTCAGGCTCAAGACTGCTCTTGAACTCAAGCTTCAGATGTTGAAATATGTCCAAACAACATAGTCACAACAACATAATGATCAAACCTACATCAAAATACAACTACAACAACTCTATTGGATCCTCCATGCTCGAGCCATTCAACGTAAGAGGGAATAAGACACAAATAATCTGACTAAAACTGGTCATGACACTACTATAATCAAACCTACATTACAACAACATAACAAACCTCGACTGGATCCTCCATGCCCGAGTTTTTTAGCACAGTTTTACAAAGGGATGAGAGAAACTGACTTCTATTAATGTGAAAGTATCAAATTTGATACATAACTAGAGAACATCTCTAGCATCAAAACATTACAAAATAGGGAGCTTTGCTCAACTAGTTGACGACCTTAACAAAATATCAAAACTAACTATTTATACTCAGAACCATTCACCACTACCAAGAGTGTGACCTAGCCTCTACAATCAAATACTTGCGTCGACGAGTTCTTCTGTCAGACTAAACGTGTATCCCTCTAGCAAACGCGAGCTCAGATTGGCATGGGTTGGAAAGAAAATCTGCTCATAGGGGTACCACGGGCTAACAACTCCAGATTCCCCACACCTTCCATTTGGGGTGATTCGAGGTTTCAACCACCAAACCTACCCTCCATTAACTGCTTTTCCTCGGAGATTGAACGAGACTTAATGCTCTAGGAGTGGCCACATGCTGCTCTCGAATAAGATGCTCAATAAACACGTGATTGTGGGGCCGCTCAAAGGTGGTTTGGGTTCAGACCGCTTTTGGGCCCATAATCCATCTCCTTTCGCCACGTATCACTTT
Source organism: Picea mariana (assembly GCA_032191745.1). Classification (NCBI taxonomy): domain Eukaryota; kingdom Viridiplantae; phylum Streptophyta; class Pinopsida; order Pinales; family Pinaceae; genus Picea; species Picea mariana. Next base: position 3,708 of record JASDQU010295251.1, on the reverse strand, counting down.
TCACTTACCATGGTTTCAATTGCAGGACCACTTCAGAAAATTATCGCCCAAGCATGTTGCGTCCCTGCAATGGATTGTAGCTATAGATCTGGACGCCACCTACAATTTGATCTTTTCAAACCTCAAACCTCCTCTGTGTTCTGTTGCATGTATTCAGAGCCAAGGATTTGGCGACGTGTGGTCTCCAAAGATTGACGGCTGTGATCCATTCGTGGCTCTTGGCTTCGAAAAAAACAAAACTCAACCTAGACTTCCAAGGGATTTTACCTGGAGCCATGGTTTTGATGACGCGTGGCCCTCCCGAGATCAACAACTGAGATCCCTTTGGGTCTCTAGACTTTGGACTTCTCAATAGTCAAACTTTATTTTCCCCAAGCAAATTCTCCTGAGCTAGGGATCTAACGACGCGTGGCTCCTGGATTTGGATGACCGAGATCCACTTCGGGTCTCCAGGCTCTGGGAAAATCAAAACTCAAATATTTCTTACCTTCTGGAAAAACCTCTGAAGCAAAGGATCTGGCAATGCATGGCTCTTGCTAATCAACAGCTCAGATTCACTTCGGTACTTCAGTTCTTTTCTCATTTTAAAACTCCCAGAGTGATAGATCTGACGACGCGTGGAATTCTTGATTCAAACGGACGAGATCCTCCTCGGGACTCTAGGCTCCGGGAAAGTCAAATTTCAAACTTAACTTTCCCACAAATCTCCCGGATCTCTGTCGTGTGTCACCGCTGATGGATGGTCCAGATTTACTTCAGGCCTTCGGAGGCACTGCTGCTAAGATCAACGACTCCCTGCTGATTTTGAGATCAATTATCCACAATTTCTTTAAGAGTTCAGGCTTTGGCTCTTCGGGAATTTCACGCACTTCTCATTTCAAAACTCCCGAAGCTCAATTCCCCAAACACTTGGATTGGATTCCACCTAACCCCCTCAATATCAACGGCTCATGCTTGCTTTGGGCCTTGGGACTTTGGACCTTTTGCTCTGGCGCTATACTTCGCGTAATTTTGGACTTTCGAATGCTCGTGCACTGTCGTAATTTTGGACTTTCGAATACTGCGGTGCCAAGTCCCCCGAGAGATCTAAATCGGAGTTGCATAACCACTGAGAAGAAAAGGGCTTGTGTTAATGCAATTTCCAGGCTTGTGAAAGCATGGTAATTCATTTATGACACAGTGTAGACAGGAGTTGTGGAGACAAGAACGATTGTTGGCCCAAGTCCAAGATTCTATCCCTCCTAAGTTCAGCAAGGAATCCCGAACCTGGCTTCCAACTAAGCCAATTGGTTATTAAATGTATAGATTTCAGAAGACCATTCCATATTTTAGAAGCCGAAAACTGGTGGAAAGATTCTGAACGGAGCCAATTACAAACTATCTTAGAGTGGTAATATTTCTCTTTTAAAACCATTTTCCACAGTCCTTCTCTTGTTAGGACTCTCCAAAGAGTTGAAGTTGCCAAATCTTTACTGAAGGTATAAATATTGAGGAAATCCCATCCCCCAAAACGTTTTGGGCAAGCAAGAGTTTCCCATCTAGCTAGATGAAAATGATGCGTACCTGCATTCCCATTACACAGGAAATTGTAAAGCAATTTTCTTAGTTTGTGGTGTATGGATAGTGGAACAGAAGCTAGTGATAACCAATGCACAGGATGGATTTCAAGTACAACTTTGCAAAGTGTTTGTTTGCCTCCTAGGGACAACCATCTATAGCTCCAATCACTGATTGTCTTTTCTACTTTTGTTAAGAGCCAAAGCCAATCTTTAGTTCTTTGAATTCCATCCTTTAAGAAGTACCAAAGGTACTTGAAACCCCCAGCGAGATCAAACAATTTAAATGGGATAAACTGCTTTTAAGGGGAAAGTTCAGACTCTGCAAGACCAGAAAAGTGTACAATAGATTTGTAAATATTTACCTTTAAACCCGAGGCCGAACAAAACAATTGAATAATACACATGAACTCTTTCCATTCCTGCACAGATGCATTAGTCAGCAGTGACACATCATTAACAAATAAAAGGTGGAGTATTTTCTTCAATATGGAAACTTTAATTCCAGTCAAGGAACCTTCACTTTGACTAGATTTAAGTAGCAGACTCAAACTTTCCATCACAAGGATGAAGAATAAGGGAGATAATGGACATCTCTGATGAAGTCCTCTTCCATTCTTGAAAAAATTGGCGGCCTCTCCATTGAATAAAATGACTAGGGATGCAGAACTAACACATTCCATAATCTAGTTTGTCATATGAGTTCCAAATCCCACTTGAATTAAGATTAGTCTCAGGAAGTCCCAATTGACGGAATCATAGGCTTTTTGTAGATATAGCTTAAGAATTAAGGCTTTTAAATGCTTCTGTTTGATACTATGAATGCATTCATGAGCAGTACCAATTGCATCATGGATCAAATGCGCCTCTAGAAAGCCAAATTGTTCTGCCAAGAGATTCCTCGGCAGAATCGGCTTAATTCGGTTGGCTATAACTTTTGAGATTAATTTGTAAACCAAATTGCATAAATATATCGTTCGATAGTCCCCAGAAGTCTAAGGTTTGTTGGATTTGGGAATCAAGGCCAAGAATGTGGAATTAAGGTTTCCAGAAATGCGCCCACCAGATCTGATCGACTCCACCAATGCCAAAATATCTTTACTTACAAAATCAAAAGAAATGTGAGAAAAATTCCACAGTCCATCCATCCGGGCTAGGACTTTTGTCTCTTTTAAATTGTGATAAGATCATTTTTAGTTCCTGTATGGTGACCGACATATAGATTTCTCTTTCTTCCTCTTCACTAATCCATCTGGTAAAAATACCAGCCACCTCTACCTGTTCAGTAATATAAACTGACTCATTGTTGTTAAAGAAACTCTTAAAATAATTTTCGGCCTCCTTCACTATTGAATTTTTTCCTGTGTGTAGATGGGCCGAGTCATCTTTGATCACCCACAAATGTTTACTGATTCTCCGCTGATTAGAAAATTGGTGAAAGAACTTGGTATTTTTGTCACCGCTTTGTACCCAAATAGCTCAAATTTTGAGGCACCACCATTCCTCTTGAGACTTAAGAATTTTATTCCTTTTGGTTTCAAGTCTGATGAGTAAAGTCTCTTTCTCCAGATGAATAGGACCATCTGAGATATCCCTTAAATTTTTTTTAATATTAATTTCCAAATTTTCCAGAAGATTATTATCCTGATCCCATTGTTCCTTTACCCATCTTTTTGTGAGTGATTTAAGATCCTTTTAACTTCTTTAATGTCCCCACTTTGGGACATCATCATAGGGTAGAGACTTATGATGACCAGAGTAGCCAAATGGATGTTATAGTGAATACAGGGGTATTTGAGAGGCATTGTGGGGTCCAGTTGGCATTTATCATAATATTCCATCATCATGAGCCATTCCGCACAGGTTGGCTTTGGTTTCATTCCATTCCAACGATTTCCATGATTTTGACTATTTTGAGCTATAAGTTAATTAAAATCACTAAAGAGGGCATTTTGGGCACATTACTTGGAGGAACCTCTCAGTGTAATAGCTCATTGGAATCGGGAGGATCAACACTACAGGATGGGATAGTTAGAAGTGACTTTCAGTGGCCAGGGAAGCCACAAGGAGAGATAAGGAGCTTTTCAAAGGTAAAAAGGTTAATTAATTAATTAAAGTGATTTAATTAATTAATTAAATATTAATAAAATGA
>JASDQU010295250.1:0-14185 GCA_032191745.1 Picea mariana | reverse complement strand
AAAAAAAAAAAAACAGTGATAATACCGTTGTGTGTTTTCATTGGTTAGTTAGAGTATATTTTTTTTTACCATATCATGGATTCTAGTTCCAATGGTTCACTGAACCAAACTTGATTTTCCAAAGCTTAATTTTCCCTAAACATAATCTATTGCTATTTTATGATAAACGTAAGAATGACTTGCTCCTTAATCAATTAAAATAGTAAAGTTCGATTAATGATCTTACCTTCTTGACTCATATTGGATTGGTACTTACCTATTTGACTCATATTGGATTGGTACTTAGCTTGTCGATCATCTAAGGATGCATAAATTTTTCTCATGTTTTCTATTGTTGTAGCCTCTTGGATGTTGTGCACGGTTTTCACTTTGTCCTTTATGTGAGGGAAATCCTTGTACAAGTGATCTTCTTTGCATCCTCATTGGTGGTTTTCCTCTTTTTCCCAACAAGTCTTCTCTCTTGGATTCATCTTTAGCATATTGGTCATGATGATTTTTATTAGGGCTATTTCTATTGAAAGTAGGTTTGAATCCCTTCCTCCTCTCATGAGATTTCAACTTCTTCTTATCTTTCCAATATTTTTGCATCGATTCTCTACCCTTGCCCTGCTCATACATGTACTTAGCCCTCCTAATGGCTCATATATGTACTTAGCCTTCCTAATGGTCTTAGTCAAAGTCTTGGGTTCATCATATTGAATCTTATCTTTATAAAAGGATGAGAATCCACTTTATAAATCCCTTCTCATATTTTATAAACCCCACATACTTTAGTATCCCTAAGAACTTATTTTCATACTCTGCCATGGTCGTGCTTCCTAGCCTAAGTTCAAAGAACTCCATCATTTTATTGTCATAGAAGTGTTTTGAAAGGTACTCCTTATATCCTGAACTACTTCCAAGTGTTCCAACTCTCTTTAAAGTGCTCAACTTCTTTTAGTTGATCCCACCACATAGCATTTTTCCCATGTAAATTGTATGTGGCAATTTTGTGATGCAGCCCCCTACTCCCTTCTACGAGACCTCCCGGCCAAGGATCTTCGATTCTCTGAGCCAAATCAACTCTCTGAAACCTTGATGGACTCACTTTGTAATTAAACACAGGCCCTTTCGGCTTTTGGTTCAGGTTCTATGATACCTGCAACCTCTTCCTTCGCTCTTCCGAAATATCAAATTAGCCCCTTCTTGCATATGATGTCGGGCTATATCCTCATGTAGGCACGTGATTGCGGGCACGACCAAGAGTGGTTTGCGATCACACCAATTTTCTCCCCGCAATTCACAAACAATCGCCACATGTCCCTTTGGCAATACTGTGGTTTCGATTGTGGACCGCTCTCAAATTTTTAAATTTCGAGCACTTTCTGTCCCTGCAATTCAACATGACCATTGATCTTCTGATCTCGAGTGATGCCTCTTGATCAATGGTTGAGATCTTCCTCCTTTCCTTCTCTCTAGATCACGTGTTCTCAAATCCTTACGATCTATCGACGCGTGCCCCTTTCAAATCAACGGTCATGATTTTCTTCGATAATCCAGGCTTCAGAGTTTGCAACTCTCTACCTTCCCTTTCTCCCAAAATTATTTCATCCGTAGTTCACGATCTATCGATGTGTGTCTCTTGCAGATCGATGGCGACGATTCACTTCGGGTATTTACCCATAATCCACATATTTATGTCACGTGTCCTTATGAATTGGATGACTATGATTCACTTCGGGTCTTTACCTAGAATCCATAGATTTTTTCCACATGTCATTTTGAATCAGATGGCTCTGATTTAGTTTAGATCTTCGATCTTTGGGATTTTCAACTCCTGCACACTCACCTTCAAAGCATGTTCATCCAAAGTTGATGATCTGTCGAAGCGTGTCTCCCATAGATCGGTGATTGTGAATCGCTTTAGCTCTTCGAGCTTCGAGAGTTTCAACTCTTGTCCACTCACCCTCTCAGTGTTTTCACCCAAAGTCTTCGATCTATAGACACTTACCTCCTCGCGACCAACAGTCAGGATCTACTTTGGTTCTTTGGCGATTTTGCCTCCTCCTAGTCTACGAAATTTTGAAGTTTTATATCTTGCGCCACCTATCCCTCTCGTTGATAAATGATCCCTAATCACTTCGAAACTTTGGAACTTTGACAAGTCCTCTCTCTTGTGCACACAAAGGGTTAGGGCCCATGCACTTTACTTGGATCGGACGATTGTCGATCCTTGCACTCAGATTCAATGGCTGGGATCTGTTTCCTCCTCAATGCTCACCTTTTCTTTCCTGCACGTTGATCTAATGGTCCAGACCTCTTCCAACAAGAGATTTGACAGTTGTTGTCATTCCTCCTCCTGAGCTTTTGATTTCAGGTTGTTTTCCTGTAGCTTCTCTCTGAATCTGTCATGGAGTTTCTGCATTTCTGTTGCAAAATCTTCTACGCCAACACTTTTAAATTCATCTTGGTTCAGATCTCTCAACTCTTTAATCCCTGTTGGTTGTATACCATACACAATTTCAAATGGAATTTTCCAATGCTTTTGTTCATTGAACTGTTAAATGAAAATTCTTCTTGTGCTAGAATTTGATCCCATTGACGGCCTTGCATAGTGAATAAACTTCTTAACAAGTTTCCCAGACTCATGTTTACTACTTCCATCTGTTTGAGGGTGATATGTTGAACTAAAGGACAAGTTTGTCCCCATCCTCTTCCATAGAGTTCTCCAAAAGTGTCCTACAAATTTTGTGTCTCTGTCTGAGACTATGCTCCTAGGCAATCCATGCAGTCTCACTACTTCTCTGAAAAACAAATTGGCTATGTGTGTAGCATCATTTGTTTTCTCGTATGGTATCAGATGTTTGTAACATAACTATAGAGTGATAATAACACTGTGTTTTTTCTTTTGTTATTTAGATACGTTGCGTGTTTTCATTTGTTATTTAGAGTATCTTTCTCTGACCATATCATGGATTTTCCTTTTGGTTCTGGCTAACTGAACCAAAATTTATTTTCCAAGATTACTTTTCTCCAAACGTAATCTATATACTATTTTAGGATCAATGTAACAATGACTTGTTGTTGAATCAATTAAAATAACAACATGATGGATTGGTACTCTTCTTGTCGATCATTTAAGGTTGCATAAATTATTCCCATGTCTTTTATTTTTGTAGCCTCTTGGATGTTGTGAACAGTCTTCACTTTGTCCTTTCTGTGAGGGAAATCGTTGTATATTTGATCTTGTTTGTATCCCCAACATTGGATCCATGGTCTTCTCTCTTGGATTCATCCTTAGGATAACGATCTTGATGATTTTTACTAAGGCCATTTCTATTGAAAGGAGGTTTGAATCCCTTCCTCCTCTGATCATATTTATCCTTCTTGTTATCCTTCCAAGATTTTTGCATGGATTCTCTTTCGTTTCCTTTCTCATACAAGTACTTAGCCTTCCTGAAGGTCTCAGTCAAAGTCTTGGGTTCATCATATTGAATCTTCTCTTTATAAAAGGATGGAAATCCACTAAATTTTTTTTGTATTTTCACCTTCTCATCTTTTATAAACCCTAGATACTTTAGTATCCCCAAGAACTTCTTTTCATACTTTGTCATGGTCATGCTTCCCACCCTAAATTTAAAGAACTCCATTTTCTTGTCATAGAATTGTTTTGAAAGGTACTCATTTTGAAAATATTTCTTGAATTGCTTCCAAGTGATCCTACTCTCATTAATGTTCTCAACTTGTTTATCCCACCACATATCAGTTTTCCCATGTAAATGGTATGTGACAATTTTGGGTTCTAGGTTGAATTAGTAGTTATTAAATTGAAAATACATCCCCAGTCCAATAAACCATGCCTCAACATCGTCCTCCCTTTCTCTTTCACCATCAAAGGATGGTGGCTTAATTTTCCTCATCTCTCCTTGTAAACTATCCAATTCATGTATTCTTCTTTGGTACCTAACAAGAGACACCTCTGGACTACTTATGGAATCTTCAGATGCATAACATTTCCTTTTTGAGTAGGGAGGTGAGTAATGTCTATCAGTTATGCTAGAACTTCTTGAATAATCATCTCTTCTGTGGTCATATCTTCTTTCATGACATCTTCTCTCTTCCTCCTATTTTGAGTTTGATATATTCTTTGTTTGCCTCTACAATTGAGTTTGATCACTCTCTCATTTTCATATTTGTATATATGCACTTCTATTTTCAGGATTCTCACAGTCTCTATCAATGTTTCTTGCTCCCCTATGGCTTGGTGTCCATTGGTCTGGTGTTCGTTGGATTTTGTCTCTGCATTAGCAACTCTGATATTTTGACCTTTGGCCTCTTTATTATGTCTGGAATATCCCTTTCCTTATTCCATTTATTGAATATGCATTCTTATACTGAACTAATATGTTTACACCGCCCTAATTCTGCAAAATCTGCAAGCAACTATTTTGTTAGAATTATGCATATTCAAAAAAATTTCCAAACAATGATACATGTCATTTTTCTTCTCAATTGATGAAGAATATATTATCAGTCTGCAGATTATAAAAATTGCATGTTATTATCCTTTGAATCATCTTCCTCAATGAATGTAATGTTGCCCCAATTCAATATATGAGATGAAAGTTATGGATTCTCGAAAAAATCACTTTCATCCCCTTTTATTTTGTTTTACAACATGATCTTGTCGAAAAATTCCACATCAAAATTCAAATTATGCACAAGCACTTCCTTCAAACCACTTTCCATGTTACCATGCCTCAAAACCACACACTTATTCACTCTTTAGTGCCTTCCTTTGCATTCTTCTACACAGGATCTTGCTCGACCACAATGTTTGAGGGCTTGGTTACTTCAGGATCCTTTTTTGCCTTGAATTGACCCTCATTACCTTTTCATGAGACCAATGTTGGGACCAAGTCCTCCATAGTTCGGCCTTCCACTATTCTCCCTTTTCAATATTCTGATTTCTCACGTAGTTGAAATTTGTCGAAACCCTTCCAATAACTCTACTAGGATATAACTCTAATAGGATATTGGACGATCAAGATTTAATATCCCGTTGAATGGATGGTCCCATCCCATCTGAAGGCTTTAGCAAGATCAACAGTTGCAACTTAATCAGGCACTGGGATGGATGACTCTTAACTAGATTGGGACTCTAGGACATTTCAACTCCCGTGTCGTTCAACTCCCCAAGAGTGATACCCATTGAAGTACTTACTCTATCCTTCCACTATTTAATCTGACGGCTAAGTCTTAATCAAGCGTTGGGATGGATAGTCCTTAATCAGTTCGAGACTTCGACATTCTGGGACTATGGGACATTTCCACTCTTGATTTTCTCAACTTCCCTGGAGTGATAGCTAGTGAAGTGCTTACATCGTCCTTCCACTTCTCTATCTAACAATTGAGAAAGGTATGAAAGGGATCTTAGATCGACGGTCTACGTGAATTCGTTACTTCGGGAATTTGACACTTTTGTTGGTAGAGACGTTGGACACCCCCAAATACCATACTCTCGGAGATGACATGGCATGTTGATATCACCTATGGTGATGTGTACCCATGCCATGTGCAGGGATGATTTTAAGGATGGAAATTTATTTTAAAATGTAGAAACCTTGACGAATCTTACTAATCCTTCATATGCCAACTATTAATGTTTGGAAATATTTTTGTAAAAACATTCAAATTTCTAAGGATTTTATATAGCTTTTATAAAATTTTGGCGATTTTTAAAGTAAAATAATTTTATCCTATAAAATTTGGGCGAATCATTTTTAAAATAGTGAATATCATTTTTGGAAAAACCATGGAAAATTAGCCCATGAGTGAATTTAGCCCCTAAAATCATCCATGGCCATGTGTGCCACGTGTCACTAAAAAATGAATACGTTGGGTCCCAAAAGGTATTGAATCCAGGTGACACGTGTCTCCATATGGCACCCCTTCAACATGGCCTACGACGCATCATCCATCAAATTGTTGATCCACATTCTCTGCTCCATATCTGACTACCTGCGTGATTTCATGACGGTGGATTTCCACTTTGCAGTTTCAATACTTTAGGGCTTCGACACTTTGGGGATTTTCCCATTCTCAAGTAATTGCCAAAGTGGTGAAGTTCCAAAGTTCTAAACCTTTTCTATCCTTCAACCATTTCTATATATGATGATCAACATTACTTTCAAAGTCCTTCCCTCGATCTAATAGTTGACAGGACTTTGGGACTTCAGAGCTTCGAGACTCTGGGTTATAGCAGTTCTAAAAGGGTTTGATTCTCCTGGAGTTAAACTTCTCGAAGTGGTCAACATCGGATGACCTTGATTAATGACTGAGATTTAACCTAAGCCTCCTATCAGATCAAACAATTAGCATGACTTCACGACTTAATCCTTTTCACGCCTCTTCCTGTATCTCGTAATCTCTAAAGTGGTGAATTTCCATAGCTTTTAATCTCTTGGTCAACTTCTACCAACGACTGACGATCGATAAGTTCGATTTGACGGTTGTGAATTAATATCTCCCAACCTATAATTTCACTTTTATCTGATAGTCCTCATTCATCTCCATTTCGATCTAATGATTCAGAACTCCTTGATTCCATGGTGGTGATCGCTCTCGAATTCAAAAGGATCTCTGTCTTCCCAATGCTATGGCTTCTGCGAAATCTCGACAACACTATCTCTCCTGATATTTAAGATACCAATATGTAACATACCCAACCACCAAGAGGCTAGACACGCTACTTCAAGCTAGCTTTTGGACTAATTTCAAATTATGATCACATTTTAATGAATAAAGATGCATGAAGTATTCACATGCAAAGTTAAAGATTCATGATACAACATAAAGAAATGAGACATATTTCATGCACAACAATAACCATCAATCATGCATATTATAGATACAAATTTCATAGATAAATAAATACACAGGTAAATAAAACCATGATAGAGAGCACTTATATTTCATGAAATGAATCACCAACTCGATACAGAGCAAGGATGCTCCACCCAATTGTAGACAATGTTGTTTCAAGTCTCAACAACAATGTCACCCCTGAGGTAGGGGTATGAATCCACAAGGACGGTTCCCGAGTGTCACTCGGCTTCCCAAACTAGTCAACACTCAAGATCTCACAGGATTTTCATCACCCACAACAATCTGAATTACACCATCTCTATTTTACCCGGCCTACACAACCCAAGAGAATGGACCCCCTTCTCTTCCACGCAGTCCCTCAGGTTGTCCATATCCTTCAACGGCTCCAGTGGATCTGGTCAAGAATATTCATGCTAGGACTCTTAGGATTAGCAACTGTGATAAAAACTGAACACAAGCCAAAGCATCTCAGACATGCAAACATTAATTCATGGATGGAATACACCAACAATATTTACAACCAACAGAACCATGGGCTCCTCTCCAACAATTTGTTTTCCTTTCCCAAGCTAAAACAAGAATGAGGAAAGATGAATGGGTGAAAGCATGAGCTAAGAAAGAACATAATGAAAAGTGTGAACAATGAACAATGAGTAAGTGAGTGAAGAAGATTCAACCCCCACAACTTACCAAAAATGGGTTTATCTATTTCTTGTAATTAAGGAACCACATGGCCTTCCCCCCAAGAATCTCATGTAATTGTGATTCTCCATTAAAAAAATGGGTAAATAAAATATAAAATAAATTTTGAGCCCCTCAAGACCCCTCTCTTGTGGAATCATATCCCGTTATAACTCTTTTCCTTATCCGTCTAGCAGCGAGTGATGTATTCATTATTAATAATGATCAAAACATTGTATTTCCTAGGCACACTGGCCTCTTTTAATTGTTTTATCAATCTGGACTTTCATTAACAAATACATTATTTAATATGAGGCTAAAAACTGAGGTATTACATATAGAATATTAAAAGTCAATCTAACTCCAAGCCTTCTTGAAATCAGTGGTAGAGGAACAATGGTGCCCAAGAATATTTGTAGGCCAATGAGATGAGATGATATCATGGATGATATCGTCGAGTAGTTCCAAGAACATTTGAGTCGGGGGATGTCGATTGAGAGATTAATGTGTGGACTCGGGACGGGAGATTGGCAAATAAAATTCTCCATTAATTCTCAAATGCAAAATCAAAATAATGGATGGAATCGAGGACTACGTCTTTCGTCATTTTTCTAAATGAAGTTAGAAAAAATTATATTTTCGTCATTCTGGATCTTACTGAAAATAATTACAATCCAAAAATTGTTGTATCACTTAACGAATCTAATGACATATCATTTAAAACCAAATAGAAACGTACCTACAGGTCAAATAAAACAATATAAAGAAAACACGAATTTTCCCTTTTCATGCGTTGGTGTTTGACACTTTGGGACACTGCTTGGGAATGTGTAGGGGAAATCTGTTTTTAAGACGTGTGTTCTAGCATGTCACATGCCCGTCAGGTGAGGTAATGATCCACAGGCCCTGGGGTGGTGTGTCGATTATGGTACCCTTATTTCCGGGGTCCCTAATTTTCGTTGGTAATTTACCCATGATCACTGCCTAACTCCTATGTAATTCATATCACTGATCTGTTTCATCTCTCCATTCTCCTCATGTTCTTGTGGAATAACCTTGAACACCTTTTCTCTTCTTATAACTGTGCATACAGAATAAGGCATCAGTAGTTGAAACTGAAAATGCTTTCGGCCTATATAAAACAGACGGAGGAGCATTGATAATTGGGATGGAAAATGCTTCCGACTTGTATACAATAGACAACTTTCCACTAGTAAATAACACCAAATTTTTGCAGAAAAAGTTTGTTGCATATATTTATATACATCCATCCATTCCACGATTGGATTCGTTAAGGTCCCAATTCGGTTTGTTGTCATTTGAATGAGCATAAGTATTTTAGAATGCGTCGTTGGTAGTGATAGTTTGGCATGAGCCACTACTATTTTAATGGTTTGGTTTTCATACTTGGAATATCAAGTATTAGAAACAATAAATGCAGTCGAAGATTGTTTGTTAATGTAGTCGAACATTGTGTGTTGATGTTTGACTGACTATGTGTTTGTATGGTGAAGCACTGAATGAGGTGTCCACTATATCAATTCAATTATGAAAGTAATTCGCCATTAATGGTTATGTTCTTCTGGTGACGTTATCCTTTACAAGATTTATCTGTAGAAAAAACGAGATGGACACATACTGTAATTATGATTAAGTATTGACATGTAAATATGATTATGCATGATGCACTTGTTGATGAATTTGGGATATTTTGTATGTTCTCCACTACTCACACCAATGAATAATACCACAATGCATGAATTCCGACCAGCCAAGCCCAAAGGATCCACAAAACCGATAGTGCATAACTCACCAAGACTTCAATGAAGCCGAGAGAATGGATTCCTTCGAAAGCTTCACTAAATCTTTTGGTATAAGAGCATTCGATTCCTTCGAAATATTCCCCAATTCTTTTGGCGTGAGAGTAGTCGATTCACTTATTTGATTTTAGTTTTCATTGTAAGTATCAGTGCGGCCCCAATTTGATTCCATGAATTTGAGGGGAAGAAATATAGGGGAGTGAAATCCATGCCTTTGAAGGGAGGGGTTCGGATATGGTCTTAATTTCTTTCATATGTTGTTGATTAGAGTTTGCATTTTTTCTTTAGATATGGTAAATAAAAATGCATTTTTAAATTTTATGATAATGCTGTTTGATTTTGATACAAAAAGGACGCTGGGATTGTTGTTTCTAAGTCCATACTTGTAGAGTGTGGGCTCTAATTATGGGCATGGAGCCAACTTTGTAGCCTACAGTTTCATTCTTCCAATTTCCATATGTGTTCAGATCAATCAGTTAAAGATCTTCAAGCGACAAATCATGGACACCATCAGTGAAAATGGTAACTAAGGAAATTTTCATGTCTTATTTATTAGGACTATAATAAACGCTAAGGTATGATCATACTGGAACCTAATGTAGATGAAAAATTTTGGTCAGTATCATTTATATTTTCTAGGTGCAAATGCTCAAAGCTACCTTCCACGTGAAGATGCATTTCAGAAAGGAATTTACATCATAGAAATAGCATGTAATGACTACATTATACTTACAATGTATCTCACAATGTGGTTAAATAAGAAATTCTTATAAGTAAATTTAATGTCCGACTAGATTATGAATATGGACAAGAAAAAAAGTTCACTTAGAGATTCTTTTGAATTTCTCCTTGAACTCTGTGGTCGTTGTTGGTGATTTTGGGATAGTAATCTGCATAATTGCTCTGGATGAACGATGAATGCCTCCATATCCAAGTTCTCCATCGTTTTTGAAGGCATTTCTCCATCATTTCTGAAGGCATACTGTTAGAAGTGTGCCTTTGAAGAATGGTCCCTATCGACTCGTTCGATAGTTTACAATCCACTTGTTCCCATTCTAAGAACCAACAAATTCATGCAAAGAATGGTCCCTATCGACTCCTTCAACAATTTACAGTTCACTCATTCCCATTCTAAGAACCAACAAATTCATGCAGGTGAGTTTTCATTTCGATTCTTTTAGAATGCACAACCTTTGCTCATTTGATGCATTCAGGGGAGTTTTCCAATGTTAGATTGCATGAGAAGTATCTCTGAAGGTGGAAATAATATGTGTTTTGCTTGATGCATACCAAGTGGAAGGGCGACTGAGATGTTAGTGTCAGGGCCTTAGACTGCAATGATCTACACATTGATGGTGGTGGCAAAGATGTAAGAGACTTGCACTACAACAATGATCGAGCCGATCAATTGAAAATCATATAATTTACGGATATTTAGTCACATCAATATGTTGGCGAATGAGGGTGGTCAAAGCCTATCAATTGACAAATCATATAATTTACAGATATTTAGTCACATCAGTATGTTGTTGGTGAATAAAAAATTAAGAATATAGTTTATCGACGAATACAAAATTGAGAACATAGTTTTTTTAAATTGATAAGAGAATTTTAATTTAAAAACAATATAAAAGGTGACAGATCCTAGCTCCAAAATACACGTACTAATTGGGAAAAATGGACCGGGTATACATTGACTACAACTTGTTACTATAATCCCTCGCCTAAGATAAGGACTAATAAAATACTAAAAGCACTGTAGTGGCCATGATTGAAACCAGAGATGTCAATTCGTTGTTTTTGAAAAGGATGAGTGGTATTCCAGAACACATGTGCCACATCTCTTTTACAACTAGCTTATAATCCCCGTAGACAATAAACTTGGACAATTCATTTAGTTTAGGACTTTATCAAAATCGTAGAATTGTAGTTTTGGATAAAATGGATCTATTCCATTAAATACGCATGTTTTATTGTGGTTGCTACTTTTTTCTTTTATATTTTCATTTCCTCATAAATATAGGAAAATTAATAATTTTACTATAAATATGATATAATTTGACTCATTTTTATATCCTAGTAATAAATATAGGAAAATTAATAATTTCACTATGATGATGATTAGCATCTACTAAGACTTAATTAGTCTATCGGACCTTAAGAGGGTAAGTGATTACTTGTGATTCTTTAGAATTTTGTTTCTGTGCTCGAAAAGCATTAAGATAAGCTTTCCAAGATCACCATACTTTTGTTGAGTTAAGAGGTTAGGAAGGTTGGTAGTGTGATCAATATTTTGAAAATGATATCTAATATGGGTATAGGCTGAACAATCTAAGAGAAAGTGTTTTTCATCTTCAACCTTCTTAGTGTCACAAAAGGTGACACACTCTTTCATCCCATGAAATTTTAGGAATTGACCAACGCCTAGTTTCACTATGGAACTCATGAGAATTTGTTCTTATCTTAGCAATGCTTATTTTTTTCTTTACACTTAGCAAAACAGATAGATAATTTTGATCTTCTAGATTAGGGTTGATTACATCTTTATAATACCTTAATTTTCTTTTTTCCTCTAACTCTTTATCGCAACACATTTTTTCCTTAAATTTTGATTTGACATTTTTTTTAATAGTATATTTATTCTGCAAAATGGTTTCTTCCATGATTCCCCAATAGTTTAGCCAATATCGAGTGTCTTTATGCCATCCTCGCTTGAGTTGATGGTGGTTATGACTTTATTTGGAAGCAATTTTAGGTAGCCTCTTGTCTTCCATGTTGTTTAACTTGTTCTTATACATTAGGTATCTAGTCATATCCATGCTCTCAATGGGGGAGAGGCTTGTTTCTACGAGGAGGATGGGATAGGACATATTTCCTTTAATTTTGAGATTATAGGTTATAAAATTCTTTTGTATTTTCCCTATCTTTCTCCAGGATTCACGAGAGATTCTACAGCCCCAGACTTCACATCCATAAAGAATAACAGGTGTAACAAGAGTCTCAAAGAGTTATTTCTTCTTATCCCAACTCCAAAGTTCAGCTAATTTATAATTGTTTTCCAGTCCATTATAAACTTTCCATCCCCCAATAATCCTTTTCTCAATGCTATAATTCCAAATAAGCTTGTGGTGAATATCAATTCCAAGATATTTGTATGAAGTCACTTCCTCCAAGTTGTTGTTGTCATATACAAAGGTATCATAAGGGATCTTATTGGATTTAATAATCATGACCTTAGTCTTATTAGTATTAACAGTCAGACCCATATTGGAGCAAAACTCCTTGAGGATTCTTAGTTGGTTTTCAAGATCATGGGGACTCCTTGCCATAAGAACAATATCATCGGCATAAAGAAGAAGATTGATGACTACAACAATGAGAGTAGAGCCGACACAACTTGCTTTTTACAAGCATTCTTCTAATTTATCAATGTATATGCCAAAAAGGGTAGGGGACAAGGGACAACCTTGTTTGACTCTGATATTGCAGTTAATCTCTTTTGACCAACCCTCAGTGTTTTTAAACTTAGCAATAACATTATCATACATCCTTATTGCAACAGCCCTCAACTCGAGAGACACTTTTATCTCTTCCAACCTATTCCAAAGGTTTTTCCTGGGAACCATGTGAAAGGCTTTTCTAAAGTCAACAAAACAACAAAAAAGATTGGTTTTAGTATTGCAGAACTCCTCTGCAATGATCCTAAAGGTAACAAGACGGTCCACAATTGAATGATATCTCCTAAACCCGACCTAGCCTTTAGCTCTTTTACCATGACTTTCTAGCCAAATGCTAATCTTTTTTTCCAAAATAATTTCATAAATCTTGGCTAAAGTCAGGCTAATCATAATGATCCTATAATTAGAGGGAATGCTTTTATCCCCATTTTTAAAAATAGGAACAATGAGGCTTTGCATACAGGGTTTAGGAAAGCCCTGCTTGATTGTTAAATTGAAGAGCTTGTGTATGTGAGGGATAAAGATTGGCCCTCCGATTTTAAAAATTTCAGCTTGGTAGCCTTCAATGTCCTTAGCTTTCCCATTTGTGAGCCGCTTAACCCCGAACTCTATGTCATCTAAAGAAAAAACTTCTTCTTTTGTAGGGACAATAGGAATGGTGTCCATGGAATTAGAGAACTCGTAAAGACTTTTAAGGTAGGAATTACAGTCCGTTACAGGAATCCTATTATTTTCTTTAGTATTGCGTTTTAGAATTTGGCTCCAGAACTTCTTAGGATCCAAATTGTATAGTTGTGAAAGTTGCTCTTTCCTTTTATTGATATAGTATCTTTTTTTTTTCCTTTTAGTTAGGGCATTGTACGTACTGATCTTATCAAAATTTAAGGGCTCATTAGAAGCATCCCTAATGGATTTCCTAGCAATTTTACATTCTTTATCATACCAAGAGTTGGTTGTTCTATTATTATTTTTATGGGACATCTCAAAATAGAACTTGTTAATGGAAGTGGAAAGGGTAGTTGTAAAATTATGATAGAGTTCTTCAATGTTGTCCTTATAAGTTAGGAGTTTTGATTTACTATTTAAATCCTTTAAGAAAATGTCAACTTTACTTTTGTCAAAGCGCAAATTCCTTTGATTGTCATAATTCTCTTCAATGGTGCTCCTATGCATGGAAAATTTTAGAGTTAGGGTTAAAGGTTTATGATCAGAGTCAAACTAATGGTCATTTAAAAGGTCAAAAGTTGTTTCTTGGTTGGAAACGGGGATATCAGATATCACATAATCTACAACACTACTACCTAGCCCATGGATACAGGTCATTTGGTTGGAGTTTGGCCACTTCATTACTCTACTGCA
>JASDQU010295249.1:10002-20213 GCA_032191745.1 Picea mariana | reverse complement strand
AATACATATAAAGACTCGTTTTTTGTGTATATGATCATACTCATTAATATATTAATATAATTTATTTCATAAATTATAAATATTTATAATTACCTGCATATTGGACGTTATAACTAATATCTAATATTGGTGAATTATTATTTTTTGATTCAGTTTCTCAAGAGTGGGATGCACTACATTTAGACATTGAAAATAATCTTGATTGGATGAATGTATGGATTGAAATATGTAAACAACATAATGGAGGTATGTTATCATGGCAATGACTCTCTGAATTGGTTAGAGAAGCTTGTCGTAACAGAGATGCCAATATTACGTAGAGGGAAATTGATTTAGGATATGGTTTGAAATATGGATAGGTAAGAAAATTCACCCATTTTATTCAGTTATTTTATATTATATTAATGTGACTGCACGTGTACTATATTTTTCAGATACTTTCAAAGTCATATAAATATATGTTAATTTATTAATTGACAATGTATCTTTTACATATCTGACATATTGCAGTTGAAACACCACAAGGCTATGTGGTGCAATGGTCATAAATTTCGCATCAAACAATTGGATGAAACCAAGAAAATTTCTGATAGTGGGATAACTGCAGTATTCCAGGTCACTAATGTTTCCTCTAGGAGTGACAGACATCCCCGAGAATCTGAAAATAGATACTATGGGTATTTAAACTATATACTTGAGTGTGATTTTAATTCCTTCAAATTAGTTTTGTTCAATGTCAAATGATATAGGTTATGAATGCATGAACATGATGAGGAAAGAACTGCTATTCAACATGCCAACGGATTTCCAATGATTAAAACAATGGTGTTTGAAAGAGGACATGATCGCTATGTTTTTCCAAGCCAATGTGAACAGGTCTTTTACTCAAATGTTCCAAGTGAAAGGGATTGGTCATTTGTTGTTATATATGATCCAAGAGGAAGGCCAATTAAGTATACTCATTTACAGGAAGAAGATGATATTGAAGATCAAGAAGATGATTTGAAAGATCAGACAGAGCCAGAAGATCATGGAGGGTCGAAAGATGAAGAAGACGAAGAAGATCATGATCCAGGCGTAGGAGACAATATTGCAATTGTTTATGATGATGTCGATGAAAATATGCTCGAAAATGACATTGATGACGATGATGAGATCATCAATCCTTTCAACATCATTTCAGAACCAGATGATGATATAGATGTCGAGTTCGATGAAGAATATCAATATAGAAAATAAGGATGATTACATAGATGTTGAGGTTGATTTAGGTACATGACTATATAATATTTTAATTTGTATGAATTATTCTCTTAAAATAATTTACTTATAATGTCATGGGTTAATTAGATGTTTTTAAGTTTTATGCGACGTTTTTATATCCTATGTTGCATGCTGTTTAATTATTATTTGAAACCTGAAAATAGTTGCCAATATACTAAAGTACGTGGTAGACTAAAAATATCATTTAGAAACACATAATTTCATGTACCTTCATTAATTTTTGTTTTTGTAGTTTATATGCATGAATCTTAATAAGACGTTGCTTTCAATTATTTTCTATTTTATAGATTGGGTTTGGGGGATCAATTGAGAGTGATGTGAGTGGGAGGGGAGGGGCCATATGAGCTTCCACCTTCACATGGTTGGCCTTGTTTAGTAGAGGATAAATTATTCTTGAAACCAAGAGAAACTCTTTCATTTTTATACCATCATGATCGTATAATATTTCATCAATATTGTTACATATTTGAATCTTCTTAGAATTGAGATTCGTTACATAGTCCTTGAAAAAAGACAAAAGACTTATGTAGCGGATATTAATTTGGTCTTTGTGTGGGACATTTTATGCCATTAGTATGTTTTGTACAAAAATAATGGATCTTGGGGACTACACCATGGTCAAGGAACAAGGAATGAGGAACAATGTATTTGTGTCATAGTTGTGATGAAAAATCCATCGTTTTCATTGATTTCTTAATCAACACCATAAAAATACTAGAGGCGAGCAACAATGACATGTGAATGGGGCCAACGTTGAAATTTTTTCAAACTATATATGTATGCATTGAAATTTGACTTGGATAGACTATTCACATGCCTTAACGATATGGGAGGGTTTCTGGACTCAAATTTCACTCACACACCCACTTTTTTCCATCATCATATCATCATGTAAACCATAAACCCCATTTTTTATATGTTCTAGTAGATATGTTAATGATTCCAAGTTTCATATTTGTATTTGATTGAAGGTCCAACTAGCTTGAAAAGTATCAAATTTTAAAATCAAATTGATAAACCAAATATGAAATGAATCCAAGCATCATTTGATATTGTCACAAGAGAGACGATTGTAAATAATCTTGCAACGAATTTTCTATACTATCGACGAAAAAAAGTTCGTCGATAGTATAGCTAATTCGTCGCAAGAATATTGTGTCTAATTTGAATGGTGTTACATGGTTTTCAAGGAGTGTAGGGATTATATTATGGTGCAATGCAGTGTAGTCTATAAGAACAATCTATATGCCAAACCTCAAAATGGATAGTACCATATCTTGTTCATAAGACAAATATTCTTTGTATGTTTCCTTTGAGGTGGCTCAAGCCCTTAGTACACATGATGCCTTACACTGAAATTAAACAATTTTACTATTGAATGATAGTGTTATGTCACCCATGGTTAAAGAAAGAACTTAATATTCTTAGGTCCTATTTGAATCTTCTTAGAATTGAGATTTGTTACATAGTCCTTGAAAAAAGACAAAAGACTTATGTAGCGGATATTAATTTGGTCTTTGTGTGGGACATTTTATGCCATTAGTATGTTTTGTACAAAAATAATGGATATTGGGGACTACACCATGGTCAAGGAACGAGGAACAAGGAAAAAGGAACGAGGAACGAGGAACGAGGAACAAGGAACAAGGAACAAGGAACAAGATGGAACGAAAATTGTATGAGGACTAGACACCGACAACAATGACCTGTGAATGGGGCCAAAGTTGAATTTTTTTCAAACAATTTCTGTATGCACTGAAATTTTTCATGGATAGACTATTCACATGCCTTAATGATATGGGAGGGTTTATGGACTCAAATTTTACTGACAAACCCACTTTCTTCCATCATCAATTCATCATGTAAACCATAAACCCTAATTTTCTTTCAAAGTACACAATTTGGTTGACGCAAGTTTTAGGTTTTCATCAGTCTTTCTTCATTTTTCTTTCAGGTTCTACATTAATGTATATACAATGCTGATTCATAGTTGTGATGAAAAATCCCTCTTTTTCGTTGATTTCTTAATCAACACCATACAAATACTAGAGGCGAGCAACCGTGACATGTGAATGGGGCCAATGTTGAAATGTTTTCAAACTGTATCTGTATGCATTGAAATTTGACCTGGATAGACTATTTTCATGCCTTAACGATATGGGAGGGTTTTTGGACTCAAATTTCACTCACACACCCACTTTATTCCATCATCAATTCATCATGTAAACCATAAACCCTAATTTTCATATGTTCTAGTAGATATGTTAGTGATTCCAAGTTTCATATTTGTATTTGACTGAAGGTCCAACTAGCTGGAAAAGTATAAAATTTTAATTTCAAGTTGATAAAACAAATATGAAATGAATCCAAGCATCATTTGATATCATCAAAAGAGAGACGAATGTAAATAATCTTGCGACAAATTTGCTATACTATCAACGAAAAAAGTTCGTCGATAGTATAGCTAATTCGTCTCAAGAATATTGTGTCTAATTTGAATGGTGTTACATGGTTTGCAAGGTATGTAGGGATTATATTATGGTGCAATGTAGTGTAGTCTATAATAAAAATCTCTATGCCAAACATCAAAATGGATAGTACCATATCTTGTTCATAAGACAAATATTCTTTGTATGTTTCCTTTGTGGTGGCTCAAGCCCTCAGTACACATGATGCCTTACAATGAAATGTAACAATTTTACTATTGAATGATAGTGTTATGTCACCCATGGTTAAGGAAAGAACTTAAGGTTCTTACTTCCTATTTGAATCTTCTTAGAATTGAGGTTCGTTACATAGTCCTTGAAAAAAGACAAAAGACTTATGTAGCAGATACTAATTTGGTCTTTGTGTGGGAGATTTTATGCCATTAGTATGTTCTGTACAAAAATAATGGATCTTGGGGACTACACCATGGTCAAATAATGAAGAACAATGAAAAAGGAACCATGAATGATAAATGAGGAACACATAACAAGGAACAAGCTGGAACGAAAATTGTACGAGGACTAGACACCGACAACAGTGACCTGTGAATGGGGCCAACTTTGAAATTTTTTCAAACAGTTTTTGTATGCAATGAAATTTTTCATGGAGAGACTATTCACATGCCTTAACTATATGGGAGGGTTTCTGGACTCAAATTTGACTGACACACCCACTTTCTTCCATCATCAATTCATCATGTAAACCATAAACCCTAATTTTCTTTCAAAGTACACAATTTGGTTGACGCAAGTTTTAGTTTTTTGTCAGTATTTCTTCATTTTTCTTTCAAGTTCTACATTAATGTATATACAATGTATCTATGTCATAGTTTTGATGAAAATTCCCTCTTTTTCATTGATTTCTTAATCAACACCATAAAAATACTTTAGGCGAGCAACAATGACATGTGAATGGGGCCAATGTTGAAATGTTTTCAAACTGTATCTCTATGCATTGAAATTTGACCTGGATAGACTATTCACATACCTTAACGATATGGGAGAGTTTCTGGACTCAAATTTCACTCACACACCCACTTTCTTCCATCATCAATTCATCATGTAAACAATAAACCCTAATTTTCATATGTTCTAGTAGATATGTTAATGATTCCAAGTTTCATATTTGTATTTGACTGAAGGTCCAACTAGCTTGCAAAGTATCAAATTTTAATTTCAAGTTGATAAACCAAATATGAAATGAATCCAAGCATCATTTGATATCGTCACAAGAGAGACAAATGTAAATAATCTTGCAACGAATTTGCTATACTATCGACGAAAAAAGTTCGTCGATAGTATAGCTAATTTGTCGCAAGAATATTGTGTCTAATTTGAATGGTGTTACATGGTTTTCAAGGTTTTTAGGGATTATATTATAGTGAAATTTAGTGTAGTCTGTAAAAACAATCTCTATGCCAAACATCAAAATGGATAGTACCATATCTTGTTCATAAGACAAATATTCTTTGTATGTTTCCTTTGTGGTGGCTCAAGCCCTTAGTACACATGATGCCTTACAATGAAATGTAACAATTTTACTATTGAATGATAGTGTTATGTCACTCATGGTCAAGGAAAGAACTTAAGGTTCTTAGGTCCTATTTTAATCTTCTTATAATTAATATTTGTTACATAGTCCTTGAAAAAAGACAAAAGACTTATGTAGTGGATATTAATTTGGTCTTTGTGTGGGACATTTTATGCCATTAGTATGTTTTGTACAAAAATAACGGATATTGGGGACTACACCATGGTCAAGGAATGAGGAATGAGGAACACAGAACAAGGAACAAGCTGGAACAAAAATATTACGAGGACTAGACACTGACAACAATGACCTGTGAATGGGGCCAACATTGAAATTTTTTCAAACAGTTTCTAGATGTAGTGAAATTTGTCATGGATAGAATATTTGCATGCATTAACGATATGGGAGGGTTTCTGGAATAAAATTTGACTGGCACACCCACTTTATTCCATCATCAATTCATCATGTAAACCATAAACCCTAATTTTCTTTCAAAGTACACAATTTGGTTGACACAAGTTTTAGGTTTTCGTCAGTCTTTCTTCATTTTTCTTTCAGGTTCTACATTAATGTATATACAATGTATCTATGTCATAGTTGTGATGAAAAATATCTTTTTCGTTGATTTCTTAATCAACACCATAAAAATACTAGAGGTGAGCAACAATGACATGTGAATGGGGCCAACGTTGAAATGTTTTCAAACTGTATCTGTATGCATTGAAATTTGACCTGGATAGACTATACGCATGCCTTAACGACATGGGAGGGTTTATGGACTCAAATTTCACTCACACACCCACTTTCTTCCATCATCAATTCATCATGTAAACCATAAACTCTAATTTTCATATGTTATAGTAGATATCTTAATGATTCCAAGTTTCATATTTGTATTTGACTGAAGGTCCAACAAGCTTGCAAAGTATGAAATTTTAATTTCAAGTTGATAAACCAAATATGAAATGAATCCAACTATCATTTGATATTGTCTCAAGAGAGACGAAGACAAATAATCTTGAGACGAATTTGCTATACTATCGACGAAAAAAGTTCGTCGATAGTATATCTAATTCGTCACAAGAATATTGTGTCTAATTTGAATGGTGTTACATGGTTTGCAAGGTGTGTAGGTATTATATTATGGTGCAATGTAGTGTATTCTATAAGAACAATATCTATGCAAAAACTCAAAATGGATAGTACCATATCTTGTTCATAAGACAAATATTCTTTGTATGTTGCCTTTGTGGTGGCTCAAGCTCTCAGTACACATGATGCCTTACAATAAAATGTAACAATTTTACTATTGAATGATAGTGTTGTGTCACCCATGGTTATGGAAATAACTTAAGGTTCATAGGTCCTATTTGAATCTTCTTAGAATTGAGATTCATTACATAGTCCTTGAAAAAAGACAAAATACTTATGTAGCGGATATTAATTTGGTCTTTGTGTGGGACATTTTATGCCATTAGTATGTTTTGTACATAAATAATGGATCTTGGGGACTAAACCATGGTCAAGGAATGAGGAACAAGGAACAAGGAACAGGGAACGAGGTACGAGGAGCACAGAACAAGGAACAAGTTGGAACAAAAATTGTACGAGGACTAGACACTGGCAACAATGACCTGTGAATGGGGCCAATGTTGAAATTTTTTCAAAAAGTTTTTGTATGCACTGAAAGTTTTCATGGATAGACTATTCACATGCCTTAACGATATGGGATGGTTTTTGGACTCAAATTTGACTTACACATCCACTTTCTTCCATCATCAATTCATCATGTAAAACAAAAACCCTAATTTTCTTTCAAAGTACACAATTTGGTTGACGCAAGTTTTAGGTTTTCGTCAGTATTTCTTCATTTTTATTTCAGGTTCTACCTTAATGTATATAAAATGTATCTTTGTCATATTTTTGATGAAAAATCCCTCTTTTTCGTTGATTGCTTAATCAACACCATAAAAATACTAGAGGCGAGCAACAGTGACATGTGAATGGGGCCAACGTTGAAATGTTTTCAAATTGTATCTGTATGCATTGAAATTTGACCTGGATAGACTATTCGCATGCCTCAACAATATGGGAGGGTTTCTGGACTCAAATTTCACTCACACACCCACTTTTTTCCATCATCAATTCATCATGTAAACCATAAACCCTAATTTTTATATGTTCTAGTAGATATGTTAATGATTCCAAGTTCCATATTTGTATTTGACTGAAGGTCCAGCTAGCTTGCAAAGTATCAAATTTTAATTTCAAGTATATAAATGAAATATGAAATGAATCCAAGCATCATTTTATATCGTTGCAAGAGAGATGGATGTAAATAATCTTGCCACGAATTTGCTATACTATCGACGAAAAAAGTTCGTCGATAGTATAACTAATTCGTCGCAAGAATATTGTGTCTAATTTGAATGGTGTTACATGGTTTGCAGGGTGTGTAGGGATTATATTATGGTGCAATGTAGTGTAGTCTATAATAACAATCTCTATTCCAAACCTCAAAATGGATAGTACCATATGATCTTGTTCATAAGACAAATATTCTTTGTATGTTTCCTTTGTGGTGGCTCAAGCCCTCAGTACACATGATGCCTTACAATGAAATGTAACAATTTTACTATTGAATGATAGTGTTATGTCACCCATGGTTAAGGAAAGAGCTTAAGGTTCTTAGTTCCTATTTGAATCTTCTTAGAATTGAGACTCGTTAGATATTCCTTGAAAAAAGACAAAAGACTTATGTAGCGGATATTAATTTGGTCTTTGTGTGGGAAATGTTATGCCATTAGTATGTTTTGTAAAAAAATAATGGATCTTGGGGACTAAACCATGGTCAAGGAACAAGTAACAAGGAACGAGGAACGAGGAACGAGGAATGAGGAACGAGGAACACAAAATAAGGAACAAGATGGAATGAAAATTGTGCGAGGACTAGACATAGGCATCAGTGACCTGTGAATGGGGCCAATGTTGAAATTTTTTCAAACAGTTTCTGTATACACTGAAATTTGTCATGGATATACTATTCGAATTCCTTAATGACATGGGAGGGTTTATGGACTCAAATTTTATTGACACACCAACTTTCTTCCATCATCAATTCATCATGTAAACCATAAACCCTAATTTTATTTCACAGTACACAATTTGGTTGACGCAAGTTTTAGGTTTTCGTCGGTCTTTCTTCATTTTTCTTTCAGGTTCTACATTGATGTATATACAATGTATCTGCTTCATATTTGTGATGAAAAATCCCTCTTTTTCATTGATTTCTTAATCAACACCATAAAAATACTAGAGGTGAGCAACAATGACATGTGAATGGGACCAATGTTGAAATGTTTTCAAACTGTGTCTGTATGCATTGAAATTTGACCTGGATAGAATATTCACATGCCTTAACGACATGGGAGGGTTTATGGATTCAAATTTCACTCACACAACCACTTTCTTCCATCATCAATTCATCATGTAAACCATAAACCCTAATTTTCATATGTTCTAGTAGATATGTTATTGATTCCAAGTTTCATATTTGTATTTGACTGAAGGTCCAACTAGCCTGAAAAGTATCAAATTTTAATTTCAAGTTGATAAACCAAATATGAAATGAATCCAATAATCATTTGATATAGTCGCAAGAGAGACAAATGTAAATAATCTTGCGACAAATTTGCTATACTATCAACGAAAAAAGTTTGTCGATAGTATAGCTAATTTGTCGCAAGAATATTGTGTCTAATTTGAATGGTCTTACATGGCTTGCAAGGTGTGTAGGGATTATATTATGGTGCAATGTAGTGTAGTCTATAAGAAAAATCTTTATGCCAAACCTCAAAATGTATAGTACCGTATCTTGTTCATAAGACAAATATTATTTGTATGTTTCCTTTGTGGTGGCTCAAGCCCTCAGTACACATGATGCCTTACAATGAAATGTAACAATTTTACTATTGAATGATAGTTTTATGTCACCCATGGTTAAGGAAATAACTTAAGGTTCTTAGGTCCTATTTGAATCTTCTTAGAATTGAGATTCGTTACATAGTCCTTGAAAAAAGACAAAAGACTTATGTAGTGGATATTAATTTGTTCTTTGTGTGGGACATTTTATGCCATTAGTATGTTTTGTACAAAAATAATGGATCTTTGGGACTACACCATG
The DNA here is from genome assembly GCA_032191745.1 of Picea mariana. NCBI lineage: Eukaryota > Viridiplantae > Streptophyta > Pinopsida > Pinales > Pinaceae > Picea > Picea mariana. The sequence goes on along the minus strand of JASDQU010295249.1, from coordinate 10,729 downwards.
GTCAAGGAATGAGGAAAAAGGAACAAGGAACCAGGAACGAGCAACGAGGAACACATAACAAGGAACAAGCTGGAACGAAAATTGTATGAGGACTAGACACCGACAACAATGACCTGTGAATGGGGCCAACTTTGAAATTTTTTCAAACAATATCTGTATGTAGTGAAATTTGTCATGGAATGACTATTCACATGCCTTAACGATATGGGAGGGTTTATGGACATACATTTTACCGACACACCCACTTTCTTCCATCATCAATTCATCATGTAAACCATAAAACTTAATTTTCTTTCAAAGTACACAATTTGGTTGACGCAAGTTTTAGGTTTTCGTCAGTCTTTCTTCATTTTTCTTTTAGGTTCTACATTAATGTATATAAAATGTATCTACGTCATAATTGTGATGAAAAATACCTCTTTTTCGTTGATTTCTTAATCAACACCATAAAAATACTAGAGGCGAGCAACAGTGACATGTGAATGGGGCCAACGTTGAAATGTTTCAAATTGTATCTGTATGCATTGAAATTTGACCTGGATAGACTATTCTCATGCCTTAACGATATGGGAGGGTTTATGGACTCAAATTTCACTCACACACCCACTTTCTTCCATCATCAATTCATCATGTAAACCATAAACCCTAATTTTCATATGTTCTAGTAGATATGTTAATGATTCCAAGTTTCATATTTGTATTTGATTGAAGGTCCAGCTAGGTTTCA
>JASDQU010295245.1:0-12952 GCA_032191745.1 Picea mariana | reverse complement strand
TTATTGTTGATGCCTGTGAGGGGTGGTTTGAACCCGTGAATGTTTCATTTTTTGTTTGTGAGTTGTTTAGGGTAGAGGTTGTAAACTCTCCCTAATCCTTGATGTAACCTTGAATTATTGGAGGATATGTTGTTGTAATTTTATGGTTAAGTGAGACCTATTTAGTCTTCTTGATCTTGTTGTGAAATTGGATTTGAAGAAATGATATATTGTTGGTTGTTCATTCAATAAGAAGGCTGTCCTACTTTCTCTACTTCATATAAGGTTTTGTAATATGGTTGTTCCTTATTTGTTTAATGGTTGCATGTTATTCTTCGCTGTAATTTTATGGTTGTGATGGTGCATCATGTATAAGGTCTCTCACTTATTCTTGCATAATCTGAAAATATGTTTTGGACTAATTATTATGGTGCATCAATGAATGGATTAATTATGTTTTCTTTGTCATATTCAAACCCCTTTGCTCTTTGATCTTGACTCCATAGCCCAATTGGATAGACTCTGGAGTCTGGTCTTGGTAGTCAATTATCCCTTTATTTCTAAAGAATATCATGGACTTCTTTTCTAGGGTTCCCCCCTTTGTTGGAAAAGAAGTGATTCCATAGCCCAAGTAGGTAAGGCATTGGTCTCCCTTTCACTCATCACCTGAGCCCTCCTTATTTTATCTTTCTTTCCATCCACATTGTTGCTAGGTTCTCTTTACTCCCACTCCTACTACAGGAAGTGAGCCTAGTTAACCCTTACAGATACCCTCCTTGACTTAGGTCCTCCTTTTGTCTAAAGTGAGAGTAGAGTTGGTGAAGTGATATTGGCCAACCTCTCGAATTCCACAAGGCTAGTTTGGGGACTTTAAGCTAAAGGTGCTAGTTTGTGTGGTAACAGAGCCCATTGTTGTTTACTGTGCCAGTCAAAGGCGCATTAGGCTTTCTGAGAATCCCTATGCTCATGGATTGTATTTATAATGGAGGTTACACCGTGATGTAGGTACATTCATTAGGGAGCATCTTCCATTTGAGGGAGGCACATTTATGATGGGAGTTTTATCCTCATCAGTGGGTGCACTATTATGGGAGATTCCTCTCAAGTATGATGGCACATTAATGAAGGAGGTTACACTACTTAGTGTGGTGCATTCCTCTAGGGTGTGGTTGATGTGGTCAGGGTTGAGCGCGTCACTCCTAGTGAGGGTTTGTTTTCAGTTGTAACTCCTCCATTCTTCTCATTCTATAAAAGGAGAAGGTTGGGTCTCTAGTTAGTATCGCATATTGCAACATGCTTGTGAGAAGCATCATATTCTATGTAATCCGATTCTTTGAAATAGAGATACATGATTGCTGTTGGAGACTATTCTTGCTGTCCTAAATTTTCAGATTAATGTTCATGTAGATCAATTTCTAACACATTTGTTGTTGTGATCTAGCTTATGGTATGTAGTGTTTTTGAATTAATATTATTGGTTTTAGTAGTTGTAGATCTGAGATTTTGATATGCAGGTATAAAGTTTTCATATTAGTAGCTAATAGCTATAGGTTTTATTCTGAATGAAGATCTGATTATATAAAAAATTGACAAAGGGTCTGATATATCCTCAACTAATTGATGTAGCCATCATCTAACCTATCGATTGCCTATGATGTGATGTACCTGGGTGCTCCCCTTGGACATTGGGGTACTCAATTTGAAATCCCTTATTCTAGTAACCACGAGGTTGAATTCTATGTTTAACAATAATATAGCCTCGAATTCATATACAAATAAAATAACAACATAAATAACAATGCATATTTTAGAGTTGTTCATAGGGAAAAATTTAAGAATCCATAATTATGTTGAAGTGTAGAAACTTTGGCGAATCTTACAAATTTTTAAAATGCCAACTATAAAATGTTTGGCGATAATTTTGTAAAAATATTCAAATTTCTATGGATTTTATACAGCTTCTAGAAAATTTTGGCGATCCATAGAGTAATATAATTTTATCCTAAATAAATTAGGTGACTCATTTTAAGAAAAAATGAAAATTGGTAGATCTTTTTTAGGAAAAAAACATGGAAAAGTAGCACAAGGGAGAAATTTAGCCCCTTAAATTTTTCCTCGTCATTAATTACACATTTGAATCCATGGAATCACACAACAAATTACAAATTGAAAGCATTCCACACAAAGATAGATATGATTACTTATATGCAATTAAAAGCAAGTCCATTGAACTAGTTGCTGAGGAGCAATTCATTGCCCAACCATAGGAATTAGTGATGGATTCCACCCCCAAGCTAGACCATGATACCATTAGGGCAAATGAATCTCCTATAGGGCTCTAATCCCACTATGCACAAACCCATTATTCTCATGACATAGCCATTCTGCTCATTACGGAGCGCTCCAGGCTCTCATCCAATCATTAATTAACCATGACACTTCCTCTCATTGCCCTACACAACACAAGGAACATCTTCCCTTTCCCTACTCAACAATCCCATGGGGATCTTCTTCCCTTTTAGTGCTCTTCATGTTAGAATGAAAGAGATGCGCTCATTTTTCCATAGACAATATAGCAATATTGTCACCCAACCATAGGCACAAAGGCCACCCTCGAGCAACTTAACCTTGATAGACAAAATAATTCCAGTAGCAAACCAATAGCCAACCAAGGGTAGTGCACCTTTCTCCAAGGGCAGCGCATCAAGCAAGAATAACCAAAAACCAAGCAGAAAGTCCAAACCATAACCAAGAGACCAAGTCCAACCAAAAGCCAAAATCCCAGTTGCAGTAGTTGCAGCTGTACTCCCTCTCTAAACTTGCGCACCACTAGTCTTATGTAGTTGTGAGTGAGTGAGTGTTAAATGAGCTCTAGCGCCCTCTATTTATACTACTCTATYTCACTTGAYTGGGTCGACTTCTCTTTTCRAAGGCTAATAATTCAATATTAAATATTCTCTAGAGCCGACTTGTCTTCTAGGGTTATTATCCAACGTTTTAGGGTTTCTCTTGCTTCCCGGAATATTCTAGTTTCGTCAAAGGTTACATGTRGASGTTAATACCTCCCGCAGCTACCATAATATCAACACTCCCTCCTAGCTAGGGTGGTATTAAAAACAATGGTCTTGAGCACAAACAAACCATTCAATCGATAGCATCATCATAGACACACAAGCTATCTCATGATCACGTAATAAACTCACGAGCAACATCATCACTATCAGTATCATCTGATAGCATCAACTGCATCATCTCTTGAAGCCATACTCCATCTGAGTAATTGGGCATGATGTTGAATAAATCACTCACTCCACAAAGTGATACAAGGACCATTCTTCTAATCCGGACATATATCCTAGAAGAGTGACTGTCCCAACAGATGCTAAAAACAACTCCATGGGCTACAGAGACCATTCCTACAAGAATGTCAGTCTAGGACTATTTTCTAATCGGGTCATATGTACCATAGAGATATGTCTTTACCTATATGCCTTAGAAAATATCAGTCCTGAACCATTTTCCTAATCGTGCCACAATCTGTACCTTAGGAAAATACCAATCCATGACATTTCAACAATCTGTCAACCTGGACCATTCTCCACAGAGAGAATGCCTGTCCACCAGCAATCTGTTCTGTCTGGACCATTCTCCACCTGGAGAATGTCTGTCCACCAGCACACTGACTATCTATCTAGCTGGCAATCAACTCCAACACTAGTGGTAGTCTCCATGACACTCAGATAGTAGCATATTGCTGCTATAATGCCATCCAATAGAGCAGAACAGTGTCTATCCATAGTAGTATACAACTACTATCCAGTGGTACACAACCACTCCTAGTAGCACACCGCTACTAACTAGTGACACACAGTCACTACCAGTGGATCACATCCACCAYAGTAGCATACAACTATTGTCCAGAGACATACARTCTCCACAACAWWCATATCATKTGATRTCAAYCTGCATAAACAATATCAYGATACAAACTTGAGTCATCTGRGCCATTCTTCCACTCACATCTRTGAGATCTRGAAGAKCATMTGCCCTCAGAAAGTAAAACATCAGCCATGGGCTATCTGGACTATTCTTCCCAAGCATAGAAGAATAACTGTCCYTGATTTCTGAGCCTGGACCATTCACCTAACTGGGCCATTCCTCCAACACTAATCATAGTGCAACCCGAAGAGAATGAGTCTGCCCTAGGGAATGCATGTCCCTGATTGATGAACCTGGACCATTCACCTAACTGGGCCATTCCTCTGGCACTAATCATAGTGCAATCTGGAGAGAATGAGTCTACCCTAGGGAATGACTGTTCGAACCATTTCCTATGAAAATGATTGTCTCGCACGAACCTCCAAAACGGACTATTCTTCGAAATTGCTCACAACTGTGAACTTCGAAAGAATGACTGCTCGATGAGTCGGACCATTCTACTTGACCACTACTCAAAGTGACTTCCAAGAAGAATGACTGTCCTAGACCATTCCCGCACACCGGCCACAAGGGGAATCACTGTCTATGGTACATCAACAATCTATCATACCATTTTCATTATGAAAATGACTGTCTGATTTGGACCATTTTTCGGACTGGAAAATGACTGTCCGTCAGAAATCTCGAACCACTTTTCGGATTGGAAAGGAATTGCCCAACCTGGACCATTTTTCGAACTGGAAAATGACTGTCCATAAATCAATAACATATCAGTGCTCCCTCCCAACCTGGGAGTAATCACTTCCTTTTTCAATAAGGAAGTCGTCTCCACGAGCCCCAGCTTGTCCCTAAAGTACGCAAACTTTTCATCTTGGACAGAGGCTTTACCAAAATATCTGCTATCTGCTCATCTGTGGAGATATACTGGAGAACCACTTCACCCCTCTGGACTTTATCACCGAGAATATAATGCTTGACCTCAATGTGCTTCGACTTGTCATGGAACATCGAGTTCTCTAAAAGATTCACATAGCTCTGATCATCACAATATATCACAATGGAATTTAGCACCTGATCAGACAGTCCAGAAACCAACTTATGGAGCCACATTGCTTCTATACAAGCATCACAAGCTGCAATATACTTTGCTTCTGCAGTGCTGAGTGCAACATACTTCTGTTTCCTGCTAGCCCATGACATCATGGCAAAGCTCAAACTGAAATATATCCAAGTAGCACTTCTTCTGTCATCTGCACTCCCTGCCCAATCCATGTAGCTGTATATCATAACTCAAACGTCCCACAAGGCAAATATCCGGCTGAGTTTTCTCCAAATACATTAACGAGCCAATCAATTGTCGATACAGAGATGGGTCTATTGGATCAGAGTTTCTCAACTTCTTTAGATCTGTCATCATGGGAGTTTGCCATGAATTTGCAATCCATCATCTCGAACTTTTGAAGAACCATTTCAATATACTTCCTCTGTCATAGGAAGTTTTCACCACGCTTCTGCTGTACATGAGAGGCTCTGCACCAAGTTTGCTTGAATCCATACAAGGTCTTCTTCCATATGCATACAAGGGTCTCTTTTTGGTATACCTCAAAACCTTGAGGTTGCTTTACATATGCTTCTTCTTCAATTACTCTGTTAAGAAGAATAGTGTTTACATTCATCTGATGTAAACTCCAACCATGGATACTGCAGGAGATATAATGGCTCAGGTAGAGGTATGTCTGGTTACTGGAACAAGCTATCATCATAGTCTTCTCCCTCCTTCTGGGAGAACCCTCTAGCTCTGAACCATGCCTTGTATCTATCGATGCTCAAGTCTTTTTCACAATTTCTCACATACATTGTTCTTCATCACAACTTCCTTCCATTCCTTCTGTTTGACTGCTTCTAGCGGATTCAAACTGGTTCAATTGGTTGTTCTGACTTTTTCTTTCTTTCTTCGAATCTTCATGTTCTTCTTCATGTTTTTCTTCAATGTTGGAGTCCATGGAATCTTCTATAGATTACATGCCCTTCTTGTTAGAAATAATAGATGTGCTCGTTTAACCATAGACAATATAGCAATATTGTCACCCAACCATAGGCCGAAGCCACCCCCGAGCACCTTAACCTTGACAGAGAATGATCCCGGAAGCAAACCCTAGGCCTAATAGCCAATMAATGTAGCGTACCTCTCTCTCTCTCTCTCTTCAGAGCTAGCATAMAAGGCAGAAAGTCCAAACCATAACCACTAGAAAGTCCGAGCCTAAACCAAGAATACAGATTGCAGTAGTTGCAGCTGCAACTACTCCCCAGACTTGCGCACTTACCCAGTTTTTGCAGTGCGCACTTCTTCACTGTGAGTTGTGTGTGCCAAATGAGATCTGGCTACCTGTAAGTATACTGTTTTTCCTGAGCTGTCTGGGTCGACTTCTCATTATGGAGGCTAAATACTTAATATTAAATATTTCCTTGAGTCGACTTGTCTTCTAGGGTTATGTTCAATGCTTTAGGGTTTCTTCTTGCTTCCTGGAATATTCTATTCTCGTCAGGGTTACACGTGGAGGTAAATAACTCCCGCAGCTACCATAATATCAGCACTCCCTCCTAGCTAGGGAGGTATTGAAGGAAATGGTCTTGAGCACAAACATACCATTCCATCGGTAGCATCATCATAGCCGTACATGATATCTCATGATTAGATCATGAGCACCATTATCACTATCATCTGAAAGCATCAACTGCATAATCTCTAGAAGCCATACTCCATCCGAGTAATCAAGCATGATGCTGAATAAGTCATTCACTCCACAGAGTGATACAAGGACCATTCTTCTAATCCGGACATACGTCCTAGAAGAATGACTGCCTAAATACCTTCCGTGAGATTTAGAACTAGAGGTTCTCCCAGATGGAGGGAGAAGACTATGATGATAGTTTGTTCCAGTGGCCAGACATACCTCTACCTGAGCCAGTATATCTTCTGCAATATCCATGGGTTGGAGTTTACATCAGATGAATGCAAAGACTGTTCTCCAGAATAATTGAACAAGAAGCGTATGTAGAGCAACCTCAAGGTTTTGAGGTATACCAGAAAGAGACCCTTGTATGCAGAAGGAAGAAGATCTTGTATGGATTCAAACAACTTGGTGTAAAGCCCTCTCATGCACAACAGAAGCGTGGTGAAAACTTTCTATGACAGAGATCATAATGGTTACTTAGAAGTTCATGATGATGGATTGCTAATCCATGAGAAATTCTCACAATGACAGAAGAAGTGCTACTTGGATATGTTTCAGTTTGAGCATTTCCACGATGTCATGAGCTAGCAAGAAACAAAAGTGCCGCATTCAACCATGATATATTGTAATGATCAAGAGCTATATGAAAGGCTTCGGAGAAAACCAGTGTTCCAGACAGACCGAAGTACATTGAGATCAAGCATTACATTCTCCGTGATGAAGTCTAGAAAAGAGAAGTGGTTGTCCAATATATATCTCTACAGATGAGTAGATAGCAGATATTTTGGTAAAGCCTCTGTCCATGATGGAAAAAGTTTGCGTACTCAAGAAACAAGCTGGAGCTCGTCAAGACAACTTCCTTATTGAAAAAGGAAGAGATTACTCCCAGGTGTTCCATACTCCCAAGTGCGTTGCTGCCCCCCCACATAGTTCCTCAGATACCCTTCCACCCATTTGTTGACAATCTTTGTCTGCCCATCTGTCTATGGGTGGTAGTTGGTACTCATGGCTAGCTCTGTGCCTGTCAATCTGAAAAGCTCCTGCCAAAATGCGCTGATGAAGCGCCCATCCCTATCACTGACTATCTGCCTAGGTAACCCGTGCAACCGGAATACCTCCCTGAAAAACAACTCTGCTACCTGTATGGCCTTGTAGTCTGTGGGTATGGCGAAGAAATGTGCAAATTTGGTCAGTCTATCGACCACCACAAATATACAGTCCTTGCCCTGCACTCTAGGGACGCTTGTAATGAAATCCATGGAAATGCTCTCCCATTTCTCCTCTGGAATGGGTAGAGGTTGTAGTAGCCCTGCGGGGTGTGTCTGCTCAGACTTGTTCTGCTGACAAGTCGTGCACTCTCGTATGTGTTTCAACACATCATCCTTGAGACCCTTCCATGAGAATCTCTCCCTGATCTGCCTATATGTTTTGAAGTACCCCTGATGCCCTGCTGTAGGCGAATCATGACATACCTTCAGAATTTTTCCCTTCAAGGTGGATTCTGGAACCAAGTAGATCCGGTCCTTGTAGAAAATGACGTCATCAAGAACCCGGTATCTATCATCAATCACTTGTCCATCCATCACCTCACTAGCAAATTTGTTTTTGGAGTATTCCACCAACAAATGAGCTTTCCAATCTGTACAAATGTCCATCATCAAACATCCTGCAGGCCTCCTGGACAAGGCATCTGCCACGATATTCCTTTTTCCCTTGACATACTCAATGTCAAAGTCAAAGGCTTGGATCTTTGAGACCCACTTCTGCTGCCTCTCACTGAGGTCTTTCTGATCAAGGAAATACTTGAGACTGTTATGATCAGTCTTCACTACAAACCTGTTGCCAACCAGATACTGTCTGAATTTGGTTAAGGCATGCATGATCGCTAGCATCTCCTTGTCGTAAACAGGATAGAGTCTCTCCGACTCGTCGAGCTTGCTGCTCTCAAACACAATGGGGTGGCCCCCCTGCATCAAGACTGCTCCAATCCCCACCCCTGATGCGTCGCACTCTAAGACAAACGGTTGCAAGAAGTCTGGAAGGGCTAGAACAGGGCATGTGCTCATAACCTCCTTCATTTTATTGAATGTCCTCTGTGACTCTTCTGTCCAATGAAAAGCACCCTTCTTGGTCAAATTTGTGAGTGGTGCTCCCAACTGTGAAAAACCCTTGACGAACCGCCTGTAGTAATTGCATAACCCAAAGAATCCTCTCAGCTCTGTGAGATTCTTGGGTATTGGCCAATCCACAATGGCCCTGATCTTTTCCTGGTGAACCTGTACTCCTTGCCCACTGATCATATGCCCCAAGTACAGTAGTTCTCTCATGCCAAATTCACGTTTGGATTCCTTGGCATATAAAGAATGTGACTGCATAATATCCAAGACCTCCCCCAAATGTGCTAAATGCTCATCCCATGTCTTACTATAGATCAATATATCGTCGAAGAATACCAAAAGGTACTTCCTCAACTGTCCTCTAAAGATATGATTCATGCAAGACTGGAAAGTGGCTGGTGCGTTGGTCAGTCCAAACGGCATGACCAAGAACTCAAAGTGTCTGAAATGGCATCAGAACGCTGTCTTCTCAATGTCTTGCTCCCTGATGTTGATCTGATGGTATCCTGAGCGTAGATCAATCTTAGTGAAGAAGACTGCCCCATGTAACTCATCCATCAGCTCATCTATGCGTGGGATGGGGTAACGATTCTTGATCGTTTTCTTGTTGAGCGCTTTGTAATCGATGCACATCTGTAACATGCCATCCTTCTTCAGTACCAAGACGATTGAAGATGCAAACAGACTCTTGCTGGGCCTGATGTGCCCCATAGTGAGCAATTCTTTGATTTCTTTCTCAATTTCATCCTTAAATTTCTTGGGGTGCCTATATAGTGCTGTAATCACTGGTGTGGCCCCTGCCTCTAACTCAATCATGTGCTCAAAACCCCTGTCTGGTGGTCTCCTTGGTGGTATCGGTCCAAATACTGGCTCATAACGTCCTAGAAGCTCTCTGATCTGTGTATGGTACTGCTCGCTACCCTCTGAGTCCTTTCGCGTGGTGATCCAACACTCTGCTGCGTAAGCCACATCACCATGACGAAAGATCCTCTCCATCCTTTTTGCCGATACTGCTCGAGGCGCCCCTGTAGACATGCCTCTCAGGACAACTCTTGATCCACTGGCGTCTCTGAAGCTCATGGTCAACGTCTGATAGTTGAACCCAATCTCCCCCAATGAATATAACCACTGTACTCCCAACACGACATCAGTGTCTGATAGGTCAACTACATAGAATGTGTCAGTCAGGGTGTAGTTGCCTAGTTTGACCTCTATGCCAGGGATCATGTCCAAGCATGCCATCGTGTATCCATCAGCCACTGCCACATGGAATCCCTCAAACTCCTCTGTGCGTAACCCCCTCCTGGCTACTAAGGATGCATCTATGAAGTTGTGGGTGGCCCCACCATCAACTAAAGCTGTCATGCGTTGCCTTTGTACAAGGCCCTTGAGCCTGAGAGTGTTGTACCTGGGTACTCCTGAAAGGGTGGCTATGGTTCCCCCTTTCACCTCTCTACGAGGTTTTGCCTCCTCCTGGGGTTGTGCCCTTGCCGGTATCTGAGGTTTCTTTGGCTGCTGCTCTGGCTCATGAGTGGTCTCAGTCTTTGAATCACTGTCTGTCGGTGCCTGAATATCCTCATCCTCCTCCTCACTACCTGATTCCACTTCAATATAGTGGATCTGTCCCTTCCCCATGCATCTTATGCCCGGGGACCCAAGGGTCTCTGCAGGGGAAGCAAAGCTTCTTCCTCATCAACTCCCATCGCGTATCATCATCCAACTTGGGCTTGCCCTTCCATTCCCTTGGAAGATTCTTCTGATCCTTGTCTCTCTGTGGTACAAAGGGTTTGGTGAAGGGTTTAGTTTTTGGCACTGAATCCGCCAAATCTCTAGTGCGCCGGATGGCATCCTGCAAGGTATGAGGCCGGTAGGCCTTCACCCATCCTCTCAAGGGTTCTGTGAGCCCTTCTGTGAATTCCAATCGGGGCTCAGATATGTCTGTCACTGCCACTACTACCCTCTGAAACTTTGAGATGAATGCCTCTGCTGTGCCAGTTTGTCTCAACTGGGCTAGATCTCTAAAATGGATCTCTGGATCCCTCCTATCAAATCTATCCATGAGTCTCTCTGTGAACTCTCTGTAGGAGGTGATACGATTGTGACCCAATGTCACCAATCCGCGATACCACCACTCGTGTGCCTCACCCTCCAAGTCTAGGGTGGCGAAACTGATGACCTCTGACTCGGTCATCTGGTTGAGCTTGTAGTAGGCGTCTAGTTTCTGTACCCAAGCTCTGGCAGTGCATTTGGATGATACGTCAAAAGAAGGTATGGTGAGTTTACCAACTTTTCAGATGAAGTCAATGTTATGCCCCTGCTGCTGCTGCCCTCCCCTCTGTGGTTCTTTAGGACGGTTTCTGAGTCTGAGTCCACAATACTCCACTAAGGTCATATCCTGATGAAAGTCGTGGCCCAAGGCTGCATACTCTCTCCGATACTCTGCAATGTCCTCTGCCTGAGTGGGCGGTCTCTGTGCTATCGGTATCTATGCTGCTACCGGGGATGCCCTTTGGAAATTGGGAAACAATGGACGTGGAATCCTACTCGCAGAGGTATATGTGCGAGTGGGTGACTGGGGTCTACCTGCCTGCCCCTGAGTTCCCATGTGCTGCATGTGTGGCTTGTGTGCCCGGAATGTCTACCATAGCCAATCTATCTACTACCTGAGCCAAAGACTGAGACATGGTCCGCTGACTAGCTAGCATATCACTGATAACCTGCATGAAGGCTATGTCTGGATCCGCGGGGGCCTTACCACTGCCCTCTGGTCGCACATATCTCTCACCTAGCCTCCTCTCTGCTTCGCGCTTGGCCTCGCACTCTGCTTCGCGCTTGGCCTCGCACTCTGCTCTTCTCTTTGCTTCTCTGTGTGCCTCTTCCTCTTCCTTTGAACTGGGAGGGAAGGGAGGAAAGTTAGGCCTATCCCTTCTTTCCCTGTGCCTGCTGTAAGTGACATATTCGTCACCTACGTGTTCACGACCATCTGGTTCTTCTGCTGTATTCATTGTCTTTAGTCACAGGTTGGCAGGACTAAAGCTCTGATACCATTGAAATATCCCTGATCCCGCTGATCAAGATATTTGCTACTATTCTAATGTTCTGTCTCGCAGATCTGATACACTAGGGGTTTTTGGATGCGTTTCAGTTGTGTGTTTGAGATAATTTTGGTTATTGTGAGTGCATGTTGGTTATTGCATGTGCATGTTGCATATTTATGGTTTAAACAATATATAAAGGATGCATGCGGAAGAAAGGAACATCAATTGCCCGATATATGTATTATGCGACTCAAGCAGGGAAATACAATAGCATACTGGAAATATAGAAATAATCGTCAGCTAGATCTCATGGATCGTCATTGGAATACAAACAAATAACATCAAAATACTCGTGATCAGAAGATGATAGCAGATCTGATGCATGCACGGATAGATCAACAAAAATATGCGATTTCGGAGAAGTACGGTAACCGCTACTAGCTGGAAAACTCGTCCGGAAGAATCGACCGTCGGAATGCACTGGAAACTGCTCCAATAGAAGCGCCCTAGTCTCTAGACTGAAATGGATGTCTGTCGGATCTCGAATCTGACCCTTGAGGCACTGGATCTGGACCCTTGGGGGGTTTGCGCACCTGCTGGGACACTGGATGCGCCCCAAAGGATTCTACCAACGGAATCTGCTGCTATATGGCTCAAAACGATTGTCTCGCCAAATAAGGAAATGGGTCGGAAGGATTTGTTCGAATCTGCTCTGAAACTCTGCATGCAACACCAAATGTCTGTTCGGAAGAGCTGCGCCCTAAATGGCTGAATGAGTCGATCTGCAATATTCCACCGTCAGAATCTGACGATAGATGGCTCAATAGAAGCGCCCTGGTTGGATCTCAAATGGGTTGGAAGGAAACTGCAATTTGGATACGGATCTCGTGCAGCTTTCCAAACCCTCAAACTGACTTGCGCCCTCACTGGCTGAGTTGCGCACTCTGCAATGGATACTCCTGAAAAGTACGGTGAAATACCTGGATGGTATCTCCGATGGGCTAGGGTGTGTCTCTCAACACCGAAACCGATCAATGGTGGTGGTTTCCTCCAGAAATCCACAAAACAGTGAGGTCGGCTCTCCTCCTCCTCTGGGAACTCTCAACATCAAATCATAACAATGCATAATGAGGAATTAGGTCAA
>JASDQU010295242.1:1940-14185 GCA_032191745.1 Picea mariana | reverse complement strand
ATAAAGGAAATCGTGTTAATGAAAACCCTACAGCCGAATGGCAATAACAGAAATCGTGTTAATGGAACAACTCTTAACTATTTTATTGAAGATGAGAACAATACAGTGCTTGGAGACTTTCATTCCTCTCTCTAATCTATGCTACGTCTATCCTCCCTTTTCCCAAACATAGCCGTGTTTTAGATTCCCTCTACATATTTCTCTGCATCATTTCTATCCTCTTTCGCGAGCATAGCATCTCTTTACATAACGTTTCAGATCTCTGGCAATGCATGGCTTTGCGCCCTATATGAATAAGGAGTTACAAAATGGTTTCAAGAGTACCACCATGGAATGAGACACGTTTTTCATAATCAAATGCTTCAAGATTGCCTGTATTCATGTCATGAGATTACATAAACTTTGACAAACGGTTTCCCTGCGTTATGCATGAATCTATATATGTGAAATGCTTGATGCCAGTTGTTGAGTGTTCATTGAGAACCAATGATAGTCCAGCACACATGTTTTGATGCTTAACAAGTGGTTTTGCCCCCTGTGTTATACATGCACGAATTTAAATCCTTGATGCCAGCTAGACACGTTTTACACAGCCAATCGTTCCACGATTTTCTTCCTTGCATTATACATGCTTGATGCCAGCTGTTGAGAGCCAACGATTCAAAGTCCATCTCCTCCTCAAATCGCAGAGCACTCTGTTTAGCTGTTCAGAGTCAAACTTATCTTGGTATTTATAATGGCTGGCATTTTTCATATTGCCCAATAACCCCAATGATGACCTTAACAATTTGCATTATAAGATACACATCTTAAATAATATTGTCGAGATCTTTCTACCTGGAAAACTGAGAAGAAAGCATTCCCTTGGACCAAATGAAACATGAACATACCCCGGTCCTCTACTAGCACTACCAGGGATAACAATAACCCCATGTCTTTTTGCAAACAACTTCAACAACGCCACTTGGTAACTTTGCCCAGAGATAAATTGCTCCTTGACCTCCCTTTACAGCATTTGCACCAATAGGTGACAGTGCATCCAAAATTATATATTTGTTTTTAAACCCTTTCCTTCACCCATTCAGGGCCAAGCTCCAGTGAATGCAGAGCAAGCTTTTGTCCAATGATTGAAGCACATATTGGGATATTATCTTGTGTTTTGAGTGGTTGTGCTCCAAGGCCCATATATGTGCAATAAAATATGAATAGAACAGAAAGAATGCCATTTGCTTAACAAAAGACTTCAGGAGAGTAAACAATATCTTCAAGAACCAGCAAGAAAATGTTATAAATCCGGAGCCCAACAACAATATAAATAAATAAATAAATAAATAAGTGAATTGAAACATAAATGCACTAGAGTGCATGAGGCATACAATGAAGTTAAAATTCATATGCATTAGTAGGCATGTTGACAATGAATGTTTGGTGCATATGGATGTGTAATTTTTCATATGCACATGCTTGGATATGCATATAACATGCTTGTGAACTTAGAATAATCTATTATTATGAAATAATGTTTGATTATAACTAATGATGGATTATGTATTTAGGAAAAATAATATAGAAGGGTTAAAGATGTGGATGTTGTTATTGCTTATTATTTCCATCTAGGTGAAGCCCCATGAGGGTGGTAGGGATGGTGATCAAAATGATGAAGGAGGAAGTATGTGAGCTTATACAAATATCAGTTGGCCAGATAGCAACAAGTAGGTTGATAAAAATCATGCAGGTATGCATTTAGTTTCTGTTGATGAATACATGTTGAAGGGTATTGAGGTAAGAATTCCCTTGGTTAATTTTCAATATTTAAATTGATATGTAATGGCCAAAGGCCTAGAGTATGTAAATTTGTTTTATGATAGAATACATTTATATAAAATATTGGTTGTATATTATGTTATGATTGGTTATGGGATCATAACCAGGTTAATTCAGGAGATATACTCCTTCTATAACAATGAATATCTATAGAGATAGTCATGTGTGAGACCATAATATGGTTGAATATGGAAGGGCTATAGAATTATGTGAATTCTCAATGGTATCTACTATATATTTGATGTTTGGACTGCAACCTCTTTTCCAACAGTGAAGAGAACTTAAGGATTATATTCTTGGTGTTGTGTTTGGGTTGAAAAGGAAGGTATCCAAATAGTTAGGTAATCAATAGGAAGTGTGTGGATGATGTGTTGAGTCGTTGGCTAGACCTTCCAACTCATCGTGGTGGAATGTATGACATATTTATGTGGTATTATGTATCCAATGCATTGATGCATTGTATAGATGTGGCCAAGGGTATTAAAACATTGATTGTTATTTTATTTAGTACTTAATTGTTGCATTATGAAACTCATGTGATGCTAAAAATACATAATGATAGATAGATGCATTATATTTAATACAAATACTATCTGAAGGTGATTGGATTGTTTTTTTTACAATTCCAAGATCAATTTTGGAGCTATTAAAAATGTTACAAATGATAATACAGGAATTATTGAATGCATTTGGGTGAATTCATATTTATATTATATAACATAGAAATGATTATGCTAATAGCTGAAAGGATGTGAGTATTGCTAACTCATGAAGTTGAAAACCCTTCAGGAACTATTAGATATTACAACAAGAAATTCGCAGGTAAAACAAGCTACATAATGATAAATTACAAAAAACCTCTGTTGAGGGGACATAGTGATAAAAATATTTCTAGGTAGAAGAAATAAAATATTGGTTGATAATACATGTGTATGTAATGATGAGTTCATTCCAATTGATAGTTGGATCACTAGAAGTGATTGAATTGTAGTTGTAAACAATTCTGAGATCACTTTGTGATTTTGTTTTGAATCATTACCATGAAAATATATAAATCTTGTACATGAGATACTGACAATTTGTTCGGTTGAGGAATGTTGAAATTGTAGGAATAAAGGGTCTTGGATATGGAAGTGTTTTAATCCCATATCGAATACCAATGCCTATTGCTGGAAGAACCAATTTTTATGAGCATATGCTCATGTTTGGAAAAAAAAAAATTCCTATATAAAATAGTTTTGGGAATTATAATTTAAGAATCACTGACAAATTGTTTTGGTTGAATGTAATTTGAAGAAATAGTAGGTAGGATGGTATTGGATATGGTAGGAATGTAAGCCATATGGAAGACTAATATCTATAGCTGTAGAAGCCAAACATTATGAGCATAAATCTCATGCTTGGGAAAATTTTGTTTTCCTGTATAAAATAGATTTGGCATTATGATTCAAAATTGTTATAGTGATATCTCATGATGATTGTATGTCTATAATACATATGAGATGTTGGATATGCAATATGGAAAGAATGGAAAAGGATATTGTTTGGACATGAGAACACTTTGGTAAGCCATGATCACCCTAGAATATGTTGTGTTGTGGTAACACAAGCTAGAGAGTCACCTCAACCGTAAGACTCGATAGAGTCTCTAGAAAAATTCTTGTGCAAGAAAGCCTTGGCCAGGAAAGATGGATCGGTTGAGTGACTATATATAAAATAAGGGAATGCCTAAGCCTGGTCCTGGAAGGTGAGTGACTCCAAGGAAGAAGAGACTTTGATAGCTCTTGTAAACTATTGATTGGGATCATGCACACAATGGGTATGTCAAGGGAAAATAATGAGCCAAGTTAACAAGACATCCATATGGATGTAGCTCCATGAACTGCACATATAAGTATTGTATTGGATTATGAAAAATTTACTCTTAAATTATGAACAAAATAAATATTTTTATGAACAAAATTATGCATTGACAAGCTTGCGGATTCAAAATGTTGTAGGAAAATGATGAATGTTGACGATATAGAAAAGTACTAGACTACGAGGGAAAAGAAGAAGGTGATGCTAGAGCAGCTAAATGAAAAAGGCATGGAATGAACAAATTCCAATGGACTTGTTATAGTTGGAGTTATGGAAGCCACCACTTTGAAACTTTCTGGCCAAGTGCATTGGATTCCTGGAGAGAAGTGGAACAACCTAAGGGACTGCATGGCAGAGAAAGGGGTCTGATTCTTTGGGTTGTGTAGGGATGAGAGGGAAGGAGAGCTTGTTGGTTGGAATTACTACCAGAATTATAAATTTGGAAGGTCATTATACATGTTTTGGGTCATAATTACCATGGATACATGTTTAATGTTAGGCTAGAGTGCTTATGTATATAAGAATTGGTTGGATTTCCTATGTGGATTAAGACCAAAGAGCCTATATTTGTAATTTTAATAACATTGGAATGGTGTTGTGCACTGATAACAGTGCCAAAATAAGGGGAGAGGGATGTAACACCCTAGTTTTAACCCTTATGAACTAGAATGTATTATGTAATTATGACTTAGGCTGGTGAGCCAATAAAGTTGAAAAGGGGCTAGAGTGCCTAGGAAAAGTAATACTTCATATACACTAATAAAATACACCACTGGCTACAAGACGGAAAAGGACAAAAGAGATAGGGGGATATGATTCCATGGGAGAGGGGGCTTGAGAGGATAAGTGTTTTTATTATTATTTTATTTACCCATAATTGATTTTATGTAGAAAAGGGGTTACATGAGCTTCTTGGGAGGGAGCCCATGTGGCTCTTGTATTCATGTAATTATCTAAACATCCCTTGGGGTATATTTTGGGTCTTCTTCTCTCTAGTTCTTCTTCTATTCTTCTTCTCCTTCCTTTTTCCTCACTCATTCTAGATATTTCATGTGCTCTTGGGTTGAGCATGGAAATGAATGGATGGAAGAGGAGATCCACTGCTAAATGGTTGTAATATAATTTACTAATCATTCTAGGAGGGAATGGATGCTCATGTGCATGAACTTGATGAGTTTGGATAGAAATGTCCACAACTGAAAATCCCTGGAGTTTCCAGTAGGAATATTTCCTGACCGGTAGCACTGGAGCCCTAGAGAGAAGTGAGACAACTTGAGGGAATACATGGAAAAGAAAGGTGTTCATTTCTTGGGGTTGTGCAGGATGAGGGGGAAAGAGAGCTAGAAATTTGGATTTAGTATGAGCTTGGGAAACCTTAGAGCTAGTTAGTCAACTATTGTGTGTTTTTAGATTTGGCCTAGGACTCGTCCTTGTGGATTCATAGCCTTGTCTCGGGGGAGACCTGCTATTGAGAGTAAATGAAAAATATCTCTATGTTTGGGAGGAACGTCCTTGTTCTGTATCCAGTTGGTGAATGTTTACATGAAAGATAAGTTCTCTCTATGTTTTTTGTATATTGTTATTTCATTGTGTATTTAATTATCTCTGAGACATGTATTTTAATGTGCCTGTTTGTTGGTTATTTGTTGTGCATGGAATGTTGTTTATTTCCTTATTCTATAGCATGGATCTTTTCTTATGCATGTGAATTTCATGACTCAAACATTAATGAGAAATCCTTTGAATTCAAGATAAGTTTAGAGAATTGAGTCTTGGGACTGTAGCGTGCCTCGCCTGCTAGTGGTTGGGTGTTTTGCATCCTATTTAAGTAGTGTAGCCTGGCCTATGAATGGATGGGTATGTTACATAGCCAATGTTGACTAGAGTGTTCCTTTTTCATAAGTACTCTACTTGGTTCGAAAAAGGGTTAAACTTACACCAGATAGACGTCCTTTCAAAGCCATTTAACGAGTGTGAAAGAGACAACTTCACTTGACAATCTTTTTTATTTTTAGAGAGTCGAAAAAGAACTTAACCAAGACTTAGGGGTGGGGGTCCTATAGGTAAAGGTCAGAGTGCTTGTGAGTAAGAATATGAGGTTCAAACACAAAGTCATTTTAGAACTATAAGGAACTCCTGGTCCTATGTAATAACTTCTGCATGGGCACCAAATGGCACAAAGGTTATAACAAGGGTACCCATGTTAGGTAATCCTCTACCACTTACTAATGAAATTTCTAGCAGGTAAGAAGGTTCTGTGTCGCTAATAAATGGGTTTATTCCTAAGATATATAGATCACAGTCATAGGTCAATGCAAGAATGCAAAATGGAGTGACAATCTATTCTGTATGCCAGTGAAATAAAATACCTGCCGAAGGAACGAAAGGGTAGTATGATGTTAGAAATCACAACAAAATACTGGAAAAAACCACCAAAACCAACTCTAATCTCAAGTATTCTATATAAATGAAATGCTAACAGGAAAAGGTCAAGATCCTACCTTGTTCTAACGTTTTATGAATACCATCGTTGAGAACACAACTCAAAGCTTTATACCTACAACTTGTCCTCAACAACCAAGATACACAAGCATATGGTGATAATATATAATGTTAGAATATATTAGCCTAATCCATTAACATACATGAAAAATACACCCATGGAATAATAATTCAAATATTTTCAAGATATCAATTGGATGAGAAAAGATTATTTCTATTAAAATAATGAACATAAGTGTATAAGTGGAAACTTATGTAACGACACATATTGGAATTGAGAAACTAAGTCCCTCCATCTGGGCCTCCACCACTTCAATCCTCCACCAAAGACAAGCTCATATAAAGGATACAATGAGGTTCTCCATCAAAGAAGGAAGATCTTGGGGGATGAGCAATGAGTTTAGAATTTCAAGGATAAAGGGATGCATAATCAATGTGAAGTGAAATTTATCTAGAGTATCTTTACTCTCAAAATTTGAATTCTCTCCCCCAAGGCTTGGACATGGCTCAATTTATAGCCTTCAAATGGAACTGAAGGGTTGAGTCAGAGTGTTTCTAGTATATGGAAGGTCAAGGATCATGGATCTCATGACATGACATGGAAACCCGACATAACTTTTTATTTTGAGCACCAAACCCAATGTACGTGGGCTATAATGGAGCAACCTGCGTATATGCTTGTTGTCTAACTGGTAGGGCATGTATATGTGAAAAATGTGTTTTTTTGGCTCTAGAAGGTAAAAAAGGGGACTTCAAGTCTGCATAGGGAAATGGAAAGGCCATCCAAGCAAGTTGCATGGGGCGAGGAAAATTTTTCTATAACACCCCCTCTGAACACTACTAGGGTATAGATGATGAATGGGTCCTGACAACAAAGGCCATGTTAGGTACCCATTGTACAATGCATATAAGAATGAGACATTGAAAAAATGAGGAAAGAGAGAAAACTCATGGGAAAACCCCCTCTCAAAGTGCAATTCATCAAAATATTAAAAAAAGGCAGTTGCTAAGCAACTGTGTCCTTCACTCCAAGGTGACCTTGCAAATGTGTGAGTTTAAGCTCGGTGAAGATTTTGTTGAATATGTAGATGACTATATGGATCTGATGATGTAGATGCACCAGTGAGATGTCCACACATATCCACTTTCTCTTATTGTAAATAAGAAGATCTGAATGAAGTTTGGATGAAACTTTGTAAAATTGTGTGGTTGTTTCTGGAAAAATGCTGAAAATTTGTTGATTTTAAAATCCTCATAACTTCACTTCCTGAACTCCATTTCGGACGATGTTTTTTTGAAATTGGGTATTTTTTCGAAAGGAATTAAAATATCCAATTTTTGTTTTTCAAATTTGTCTTAGAAAATGTCAAAACTAAATCTTATGTGCACGAGCCCCTTTTTGGCTCCTAAGATGCATGTGTGGCACATGCATGTGGCTCCTGATATGCATGCATGGCTTGTGAAAATGTGTATGCATGTGAATCTTGAGATGTATGCATGATATATTCCATATGAAATTCAGAAAAAAAATATGAAATGGAGTAGACATCATCTGCAATTAATGGAACAAAGATTTGCGCACATACTTGTGTAGAAGACTCTTCAAAATAAGAGGCTTGATCTTCTAATGGATTCTCTTCTGGATCTATATTTTCAATCTCCTACATGTAATCTTAAAAATCTTCTTTATTCCCAAATAGAACCTCCAATCTAGTTCATAGTTCATTTGGAGTTGAGTCTCGTGATTCATCATATACTTGGTGTGTTGCATTATGTTGTCATTGATGTCAAATGATTGATGTCAAAGAGTTGATGTATTTTCACAGTATCATTGATGTATTGATTGATGTCCTATGTTGTCATAGATGCAATTGATGTCAAATATATCAAGTGTTGTCATAGTGATGTATTGTCATGTATTGATGTATAGACAAGATTATGGAAAGGTTGGTCATTATTTTCTTGTCATGGTTGATAGGAATAACCAAATGGATAAACTCCAAAGTGGTCCCCTTATGGTGAAATCCCTCACAGGAAGACACTCTTGGATAAATTTCTCAAAGTGGTCCCCTTATGGTGAAAGCCCTTACGGGAAGATGCTTTGTGAAGTCCAAATGGTGAGGTAGCCCAGCAATGTCATTAGGGAACCTAAGTTTGATTAAGGAATAATGTAATGAATATCAGTGAATTTGTAGGAGAAACTATTCCATATGGATAGTATATGTCATGTCATTTCTGGTGATATGTGGAACGTCACATAACTCCTCACGGTTAGAGAGTTATTACCATGTGAATTTGGAGAACCCTCATGAGTTATATAGAAGCCTCTTAAGGTCAAAGAGGTCAAATTATTCTAGAATCTCCTAGAGGAAGTTGACCAATCAAAGTGGTTAGTCATGGGTTAAGTGGTTGCAACAAGAAAACAATTAAAATTAGTTGGAACTAGAATTGGAGAGTTTATTATTTGTGGATAAAGTGGTTAAGTGGACAAAGTGGCTAAGTTGAAAAAGTGGTTAAGTGGACAAAGTGGCTAAGTGGACAAAGTTGGTTAAGTGGAAAAAGTGGCTAAGTGGAAAAAGTGGCTAAGTGGACAAAGTGGTTAAGTGTAACACCCTGTTTCCTCCAATTTGTAATTAATCATAAATTAGGAATTACCATGCTAATGCATGAGGACAATGTAAATGTATTATTGTTTGAGTTTCCAATAACTGACTGTGGGGGTGAAGCCTTGAAAGTACTGGCCATGATATCACTAGGGGAGAGAAATAAGTTAATGAGGCAAGGACCGATGGTTGAACTACCAACCACACCCATGAATGGGAGCATGGTCTAGCTGTAGGAAGTCATCCTAAAGTACCACAAGGTCTGATAGACTAGGTGGAACCAAGCTTCCTTGTGACAGAAGGAAGGTGACAATTATACACACGGAGGAAACAAGAGAGGAGGGACACCAGATGAGAATGAGAGCTTGCAAGGGAGAGGCGCGAAGCTCTCCAGTGAATCACAAACAGAAGGTCATGAGATTGATGCTGAAGGGCATCTAAAAAACCTCGTTGAGGCCACAAGCGAGCAAGAAATCTCTGAGTTGCAGAAAACAGGACCTGAACAGAAACTGAAAATAGAGAGAGAACCCTCGAGAAGAGTGAGAGTTCCCTAGTGATATCATGGCTTAGCAAAGGGGTGGCCAGAGTGATAATATTGAATGCCTCTAAGAATATGGTTGGGTGGAAGGACGAACACCCATAGACAGTTGGTTGGCGGCAACCTGTAATAGATAAGAGAATTTTGACCCTGTGTAATAATTGTAACGGTGTATGAATTAGTATGTTGTGCTTGCTTTCAGGAATGTGAATGAATTCTTAATGGATATACTATATCCCTTCTATTTTCTGTTGAGTCATATAATTAGGCAAGAAAGGAATTATAGGGTTTGGACATGACTTATTCCCATAAATTCTGGAGTTCTGTAGTGTCTTAAGATAGAGCCACAAACTGTGAGCTCGCTGATCTTAGGCATAGTTGCATGTACGATGGTTTACTCACTTAGTCATCCTAGGTCCCTTGGAGGACGAAGTTCGTTAATTTCATGAGAGGTAGTGCCGATTATGCACAGGATCTCTGTGATCAAATAGAACCCCATAACCCATTGATGAAGGAGTGCAATAGTTGTGCTAAAGACTCTTCTAAGAGTCAAGTCCAAGGGAAAGAGCACAACGCTCTCAAGTCCTTCATAGTTGACGAAGTTTAGGAAGGACAATGAGTTTCAAATATCAAAAGAGAGTACCCTTTTATTTGCTAGATGAATGGATGAGATTCTTTCATAGGATCTAAGGTCTGTCACGACCGCTATATTGGAGGAAGGAACATAGGAATTAATGCCTCGACCCCTTTTTGGCCTTCTCAAATAGAAACAGAATCAGGACCGTAGATCCCAAGATCCAGGGGAGTTACCTGGACCATCCATTTGTAGAGGACATGTGGCTACCGATCGACATTTCGACACCCAGGAAACCCAAGGGCAATACCCCTTGTCTTCGCAAGTCGTGAAAGATCGGTATGTGAAATCCCGAATCAGTATAGAGTGAATAGGTTTCAGAGTTTCAGCACCCGGGAAACCCAAGGGAAAGATCCCTCATTTTTGCAATTCATGAAATCTCGGTGCCTGAAACCCCAATGCACTCTGTGGTAAAAAGGAGGAGTCACGAAAGGATTTGGATTATCCATTGGAGGAGACATGTGGTGAGCCACCCGAGCTCGGGGAAAACTCTGAAAGAATCTAGACCATTGGATCCAAACCACCGGGGATCATTGGATCTCGTACAAGAACCCGTGTATCAAAATTCGGGGTTTGTAGAGAGAAGGGTACGGAAGTTCGTTCTTCTCTTGAGTTCTGAAAGTCAACGACTTGGGTGGATAGGTGGCACATCCCAGATGTAGGAGTCACATGGATGACAAGTGATACATCCCAGAACAAGGGTCATGTGGAGGTGATAGGTGGCGTGTTCTTGTCACAAGGAAGGATTCAACACCCTATTGACCTATATCGCATTTTGAGGTTCGGCATTCCAAAAGGTAAGGAACACTTGAAATGAGAATTATGAAGTCGCTAAACCTGAAAGAGATAGGCGTTGAGACTTGCATCGTAGTCGGAGGTCACATGACACTGAGACAAGGGTGGAGTCGAGTACCTTAGCCCATTTCGGATTTTGGGGTTTGAAGAGTCAAAAGACTCGACTCTTGCTTTACAAACTCTCGGTTACCAAAATACCGATACGGCCAGGACCGTCGGAGCTGGGGGAAACTTGCAGCCATCGATCTCCTCAAAGGTGAGATTTCAGGTTTCAGGGTTTGCAGAGTCAAAAGACTTGACGCGCCTATATCACCGAGTCACAAAATGTGAAAAGGCACCTAGTTTTTTTGGCCTGTGGTCATAACCAATGATCACATGGAGGTGGACAAGGGAAGAGCTAGCCTGCGCTAGGCTCCCATAGGACTTCAGGGATTCTATCCCTCAAGAAAAAGGTGAAACATCTATTATGTCATAGTGGGTATGTTACAAATTGGTATCAGATCATGGTTACAACACTTGGCCTGCGTGGGCTCATGTACAAGCCATGTAAGGAGTTATTTTTATCTGCATTTTCTGTTTAAGAAGAAGGACCGTAGAATGAAACTGTAATTTGGGAATTTCTTTAACCCCTTTGTTAAAATGGTAACTACTCTTATAGGAGTAAGGATACACTGATCAATATTACTGATAAGACCTGAGTGTGAATAACAGAGGTGGAATAAATTGTGTTATGGAACGGCACAAGCTAAAAAAGGGACATGAACTGAGTTTTTCTATTACAAGTGTGACAATGGCTACCTACTAGATCAGGTAGAGTCTCTTGCAATTGAGATGGTTGGTTGGGTAAGAATTAAGATCCAAATGAAGAACTCCTTCATGATTTGAGAAATCTGTTAAGGACTGGTAGGATCCTTAGAAAGTTTTAATTACTACATTATTAAAAGACTAAACCCTGAGCATATAACTCCTCACAGTTGAGAGGACTGATGAAAATATGTAGGGTCAGATTACCTAACCTATAATGGTTAGGATCGACAACAAGGATAATCTGTTTGAGCAAGATTAAGAGGAGTCCTTTGGGACTATTGCTAATTCCCAAGAGTGACCCTTGTTGGTTGTTCCCATAAATAAAGGGTAACATTTGTATGAGTTATGACTATGATATTAGTCCTGTAAGTAACTGTTAGAAAAAAAGGACCACAGAGCAATAAAATAAAACAAATGCAGAAACAAAACACAAAAGACACACAATACAAGAGAGACACATATTTACGTGGTTCACCCAATGTGGGCTACATCCACCAGAGAAATTGCTAGGTCCTTCCTTTATTATTATCCAACAAATGAAGGGATACAACCTACAACAAAAACCACTGTAACTTTCTCTTCTTTCTCTCACAGTCTCCTCTCTCAGAATACAATATTCACCATCATCCATAGCTACAATACATTTCCCTCATAAAAGAGGGTTGCCTTCTAGGGAAAAAAA
>JASDQU010295241.1:0-10056 GCA_032191745.1 Picea mariana | reverse complement strand
GTAACCCCCCTCTAACCTCCCTATGCGCCCGACACATACGCTCATATACTACTACTCATGAAAAGAATATAACACATACCCAACACATGAATGGTCCCATCCAAAGATGGTCAAACTTCCCATGCTTCCATCTATCTTCATTCCTTGCATCCCACTTCGATACCAAATCATCTTCTTTAATATTCCTATCAAAGGCTCTTTTCATTTTATCTTGGTGCAATTGTGAGTTGTTGAAGACCTGTTCTCTCATTTGTTGCACATGAATTAATTGGTTTATCCTCCTTTGAGAATCATTTGGTTCAACTTCCTGTTCTTGCAGTAGTCTCATCACTGGCAGTCCTAATGAGGTAGAAAAAACTACCTTTGTACCATATAAAATTTGAAAGGGGGATGTAGCAATAGAACTTTCGGTGGTGATCCTATTAGTCCATAGTGCATAGATAAGATTTTTGTGCCAATCTTTCTTATTTTCCTACAGAAGCTTCTCAATAATTCTTGTCAATATTTTGTTGGATAACTCAGCCAACCCATTACCCTATGCGTAATAAGCTGTGGAATGGATAAGAGTTATATTATAGTCACTTCAAAAAATTTCCATTCTCTTGGACTCGAATGCCGTTGCATTGTCAGTAATGATCTTGATTGGACAACCAAATCTAGAAAAAATATTGCTTTCTAAAAATTGAATGATAACAATATCAGTATCTTGTTTTGTGGGGATTGCTTCAATACATTTGGTAAAGTAGTCTGTGGCTATCATTATCCACCTATGTTGATATGAGGATGGTGGATGAATATATCCTATAAAATCAAGGCCCCATTTCCTGAATGGTGCTTCAACAAAGATAAGATTTAAAGGTAAAGGTTGCATCTTTCTTTTTCCATAAAAAAATTGGCATTCATGGTAGCTTGAAACTTCCTTGTATACATCACAAAATATACTAGGCCAATAGAACCTTGGCCTCAATATTTTGTGCACAATGGTCTTCCAATAATGGTGCCCTCCATAATCACCTTTTTGAAAATCATTGATAGCTTTTTTTACTTCTTCCTCCAACAAACAATTTAACAAGATCCCACCTGGATCTTTCCAATACAGAGAATGGTCGATAATGCAAAATTTTCTTGTTTTCAACTTCAAAAATCTGGCTTTGGTTTTTCTTAAGTCAGGAGGAGCTTGTACATTTCTTAATACATAAATAATATCAGCATACCAAGGAGAATCAAGGAGTTTTTGGGATACATGTGGGATTGTTTCTTCTTCTAAATTTGTTGATAGGCCAGCAATGAAATTGATTCCCAAGACATCACAATTGGACTGTTCCATCATATTTCCAAGCCCATGACCTTTAATCAAATTTGTAGGTTTTATCTCGAGGTCATACTACAACATCACAGCTATCCATTTTCCCCTTCTACCTTCAGGATCACGATGATTCAAAATGTCTTTCACATAATTGCTAGGCACATAAGCAATGATATGGGAATGCGAGATATAAGTTCTGAATTCCTTTAGGGCCTTCACCAAGGCATATGCTTGCTTTTCCATGATGTCATACATCAGTGGGGAGTCTCTCAAAGTACTTCTATAATAGACTATGGGACTTTCAAAGTTTTGTTCATCGTTTTACAACAAAACACCAACAATGGTGTGTTTTGAAGCAAAAGAAAACAAGATAAAATATTTTGCAAAATTTGGGCTAGACAACACTGGAGCTTTGGTTAGTGTCACTTTAATATCTTCAAAATAATTCCTATCTTCAGAAGTTCATTTTATCTCATTTCCTTTCCTGATCATGTTTGTGATATACTTTATCATTTTAGCCAAGTTAGGGATAAATCTTCTCAAAAAAATTACTTTTCCTAGGAAATATTGTACCTCCTTCTTGCTCTTGGGTGTGCCAATCTTCATAATTTCTTCCACTCTACTGGGTTCTATATTTATCCCTTCCTTTGAAATGATGTGTCCAAGTATTTTTCCTTCTTGCATTCCAAAATTTGACTTTTTGGGATTCAATGAGATGCCAAACTTCCTACATTTTTGAAAAACCTTTCTTAGATGTTTAAGATGTTCATCATAAGAATATGAAAATACAATGATATCATCTAAGTAAATAACAATAAAATTACCTTTCTCATCATCAAAGACTATGCCCATTTCCCTTTGGAAGGTTTCCCTTGCATTCATCAGCCCAAAAGGAATTTTTGCATACATGAAGGTGCCCCAAGGTGTTGTAAAAGTTGTCTTCTCTTGGTCATCAGGATGCACCATGATTTGGTTGTATCTAGATAAACCATCAACCATTGATATATTCTAAGATACAACCACCTTCTGCAAAATGTAATCCATATTAAGAAGTGGATAATTGTCTTTGAGAGACATCCTGTTTAGATTCTGAAAATCTACACAGAACCTGATCTCACCACTTTTCTTCTTGACAGGCACTAGGTTAGCCACCCACTTGGAAAATCTTAAGGAAACTATAATTTTTGCATCAAACAACTTCCTTACCTCCTTTTCAATCAATGGCAATAGAAGAGGGTTTATTCTTATCAACTTTTTCTTGAAAGGTTTATGATCATCTTGGATTGGAATTACATCTTGAATTACCTTAGTATCATAAACCTTTAAATCTTCATAACTCCATGCAAAGACATCAGGGAAATCTTTCATTAGGTTGATATACCTTTGTTTAATTTTTGGACTGAGTGTCTTGGACAACTTGATGATATTGGGATCTTTCTGAGTCCCAATGTTGCAATATTCTATGTCCTCATAATTTGCAGTGATTTTAGGATTTCTGGCTACATCGTTGTTGTCAAAAATATTTTCCAATGGGACTAATCCTTTGGGAATAATGTTATTTTTGAGTTGTACTATATCTCTTCCAGCAATTTGATTTTGAAAACAATCATCATTGGTGAACATAGTTTCATCTTCATTATCTTCACAACAACACTCATCATCAATATTTGAATTAGCAAATTCATCACTCATCTGAAGGAATCTTTCTACCTGTATTTCATTTTCAAATATTTTCCAATAGTTAATGTTGTCAGGTACTGTTGGCCTATGCTTGACTTCAATTTCATAATTTTTGTTAGGAAAACTTGGAATTTTGAAAACTGACGCTGAAGTAGCTAGAGCATCAGCAATTAGATTTTTGCCCCTAGGAATCATTGATAAAATGTATTTTGAAAACTATTCAAGAAGAACCAGTAGTATATTTCTATATGCCCTCAATCTAGGATGTTTGGAATGATATATACCCTTTACCCAATTTATGAAAAGCTCAAAATATCCATGTACAACTATCCTCCTAGCACCCAATTCTTTTAAAGTCTTCAATCCAAAAATCAATGCCTCATATTCAGCCATGTTATTGGTGCAATCAAAAGAAAAATTGTAAGAAAAGAGTTTGGTACCTATCTTGGGAGGGTTAATCCACACACCAGCTCCTGCTCCTTCTCTGCTAGCAGCTCCATGAAATCTCATGTTCCACATCTCATCCTCTTCACTATTTTTTTGATCCGTAATTTCCTCTATTTGACGATGAAATTCGTCTTTGATGGTCATAACAGTCGTTTCCTCCTACTCTTCAAAACGCAAGTCATTATAGAAAATAGAGGAACCAACCTTAGTATCTACAGAGTAAATAAGATGGTTGTTTGGTTGTGTTTTTATACTCACCATGTACTTGAGCAACACTTATTTGTACAACCTCCTTTCTTGGCCAAAAGCATGGATAGTAGCATATGACATATCTATTTGCAAAGTCCGTTTCAACTTTGCAGCCCAAGATCTAGATAACAACATGCCAAATTTAGAAGGTATGTCAGCAACCACCACATCCATGATCAGATTTTTTGATGGAATTTAAGACAATGATACAACCAGATCTTTGATTAAACCCAAGAATTTCACCTTCCTTGATTCAAAGGAGAAAATATCCTTGTAATGCCTTGTAATATATAGGCCCAAATCATCCATGACTACCTTGGGCATCAGATTATGTGATTCTCATGAATCTAACATGGCATTTTGTAAGGTCATGTCATGAATTTTAAGACTAACATAAAAATGGGGAACATCATCAACATCACCACTCTCTTCCACATGTGGGCCAAACAAGATAGCAGGGTGATCATCTTGCACATTCAAGGTGTCAGGAGCTTCTACCATTTTGAGAATCTTAATGATATGATTTCTATATTCACCATTTTTAATAAACTCATTGAATGGAACATAAATTTTGATTTTAGCCATTTCACTTTCAAAATTAAAAGGAGATGGGCCTTTTTCTATCTCTTTGATGATTGCTTCCTTTCTTTCCTCAGGTATCTTCTTTGGGGGTTCTTCTTTGGATTTTCCTTTCTCCATTGCATCCTTTGTTGAACTATTGTTATTAGGTTGTCTTGAAGAAGGTGTATTGATCTGAAGTTCCCTTGCAGGATTTTCCTTTGGAGGGTTTGCAGGAACCTTTTTGCTTCTGAGGTTGTACTGTTTTTGAAACTGCATAATAACATTTTGAACTCCCTTATTATACTCTTATGTTTCCATTAACAACATATCATCATTATCCTGCATAAAATTATCATTTGCATCCATAAATTGATCATGTTTTTCTTTAGTTAAGAACACATTTGTTTCTGTATCATCACAACAATGCATATTTTCTTTAATTGTTTGATCAAAATATTCATTTACATTTTCGAAAGGAGGTTTTATTTGTTGATCACCTTGATTTCTCTGGTCTCTTTGCCTGAACTTTGGAACTGGAGATCTTCTAAAATTTTGATTTCTGGGCTGAAAATCAGTTTGATATCTGGCGGTAGGATTATTATCCAAGGACATTCTTTCCATAAATATTTTCGTAGTCTTCATCATCAAATAAAATTTCTCATTTGATGATTGAGAAGTTGAGGGTTGTGCTTCTCCTTGGACCTTTTTCACATCTCTGTCAAAATTATGTTTGATTTTCCCTGAGGCCATCAGATTTACCTCCACTTCAATTGCACCACTCATCATGTCATATAGTGTATTGGATCTCCTTTCTCTCAACAACAAGGAAAATTCACTGTCAAAAGAATCAACATATCGAAGTTGGGTAGCTCTAGGAGGGGCTTTTACTTCAGTACTAATTGAATTGTAAACTTTCATAAATCTGGTTGAAAACTCTTGTACTGTTTCATTAGGTGATGTCTTTATGTTATTGCACTGAGTTAGCAACTGAAGAGGATTCTTCTTGTCACCCCACCTTGCAAGGAAAAGTGTTTCAAAGGCTGCAAAATCAGGGATGCTTGTTGCAGGAAGAGATTTGAACCATTTTCTGACTTCTCCTAAAAGACTTTGTGCAAACAACCTTACTTTTGCATCCTCATGATCTACCTCCTCTAGGTAAACAAAATCATTAAACCAATCTAAGTGTATTTGGGATGATACATTCTCTTTATCATAAAATGATTTGATTCTCTAATTATAATTTTGAGGCAAATCATGTAATTGGGCAGGCAAGGCAAGAGGAGAAAATATGGTTGCCATGGCTCTAGGAGGATTTTGAGCTATCTGGACAGTCCGAGTGAGGAGAATATGAATAGGAATAGTCTGAATGGGGATAGTGGGAATCAAAGACTAGAATTTTTTCTCATCAAAGATGATTTCCTTCAAATTATATTCTGATCTAGATCTAAACAAGGTTTGTTCAAATTTTAAATCAAAGTCAAGGTCATCAATTCTTTTTACCCCATCTTTGGGAAAAGATAGATTTCTTTCCAAGAAAGAAAACGAGTTGATTGTTTTTTCTTTCCTTTTGTGTAAGAGTTTCTTAGGATCAAACACAGATGCTATAGGTTCTGTATTCGGGTTCCTTCTTGTAATACCCCTAGGCCGAACCCAATTGTAAATGTAAATACAAATGTACCTAAGCTGGTGAGTTGTTTGAGATCAATTTTGTATGCACCTTTCATGGCATAGTGCGTGCATGTATTGCACACTAAAATGATGAAGTGTTCACATTCTAGGATATTGCACACAACAACTTAAGTGCACGTGATTTTGAGGCCAGGGATCCTTTGTGTATATGTTTTGTTTTATAGGCTGGCGAGCCAGTTATTATAAGCTAGGAGGCTTATGTTTTTTATCAAGCCAGAGAGCCTAGATGCTAAAGGCCAGTGAGCCTATTTTTGTATATGTCTTATCATTAATAAAGAATACATCATTGCGTGCAGACCGACCATGATAAATGAGTATGGGGGACTAAACTCCACTAGTTAGGGAAAGGGGGGGGGATAAAATTTAAGGAAAAGGGATAAGCTAGGGAGCTTAAGCCAAAAAGGAATATTATATTAATATTCCTTAAATCATAAATTATCGATAATTATTTTATCCTAAGTGCTATGGTTGGGGAAAAGTGGGCCAAATTAGCTCCCAACATGGCACATGTCA
Source organism: Picea mariana (assembly GCA_032191745.1). Classification (NCBI taxonomy): domain Eukaryota; kingdom Viridiplantae; phylum Streptophyta; class Pinopsida; order Pinales; family Pinaceae; genus Picea; species Picea mariana. The sequence continues at coordinate 3,611 of JASDQU010295241.1, read as the reverse complement.
AGTTGGGAACATGCATACATATAGTTTGGACTCAGTTCATTTTTCATCATTCAATCATCCATTCAATCATTCCATGATCATTCACTCAATCACTCAGTTGTCCTCCATACCTTCCTGTCACTGTACCTGAACCTATATTCGTACCCATACATGTTTGTGTACCTAGTTAGCTTAGGAGCTGGACTAAAGAAGCAGGTTGTCAGGCCCGTGGGATACTAAAGAGGCGGGTTGTCAGGCCCTTGAGCAATTTCTCTCTGGGTGAGAGAATTGATGGGAATTTATTTCCTGAAGGTGCTAAACTACAACTACATGGTTCTGAGACTTCTTGTCCGGCCTGTTGCTGAAGCCCTGGAAGGGAAGTGGGGTAGCTAGAGGACTGTTGAGTAGAGAAGGGACACACTTCCTGGGGTGGGACAAGCATGTGGGGAATGAGAGACTATAGGCTGTTAGTTTGAGTTGGAACCTACGACAAAGTCTTTCCTATTGTCTATGATCCATTAGATTGGTTAGGAATCTATTTACCCAGGTGGAGTTTAGTCCCAGCTCTGGGGTGACCCACTGTTGAGAATGATGAGCAGTGTGGTCTAAGGATGGGAGGTTCATGGAAGGTATGCATGCATTTGGTGATATTATTACCAAGATAAGTGTCAATTGTGTGACAAATTACATGCTGCATTATTATTTACGTGTTTATTTTTATGGGGTTATCATTTGTGTGGTTTATAACTATCTTTCTATTTATGGGATTTTTTGTATATGTTGCATGTATATGTTTACTGTTATTTCAGTATGAATCCGTGCATTTACATAATGTATTTGTCTATTTACGTTATATATATAAAGTTCTGCAAGAGTTCTATGTGTATATGTTTTAATTGCATGAAGTTTAAAAAAATTATGTGGCATAGCTCAGTTGGATACTGGGTATGTTACAATATGTTGAGAAGAGAATAAAACCATTTTCTAGAGTAGCGCATCCCGACCTGGGTGCCCAGGGATGTTACAATATGGTATCATAGATTCAATTGTCAATACTATTGAAAACTCAACAAGAAACATGTGTCTAATTTACTTTTCCCTTAATTAAATTAGACAATAAATATTAATCTATTATCTCATTCATAACTGAGTGAGTTGGATTTGTAACAGAATTATAAGTGTAGTTAAGTGAGTTAAGATCAATTGTACTAGATGTAACTAAACATGCACTAGTGAGAGTTCAATTAATCAGTTAACTCACATGCAACTGAAGATTCATCACGGTTAACTACATGCATGCAAATCCATTGGAGATCCAGTTGAGATAACAAGTGAAAGGGACAGTTTGGCTATCAGTTGTGATTTGTTCACACTTGCAGTGGATATGCTTATGAGCATGTGCAAACTAAGTAATTCGTGTATTCATTAGATTCATTGTGAGAATTCGGATTGCAGAGATTGTGCAGAGGAGGTAGGCTGTCTGGACATGGAAATTGGCACATGCATTTGCTAATTTGTGTATGACAGTGTGAGACGATTGTATTGTACTGAGAGCTCTTGGATTAGAGTTTTGTATGAGATTGTTTCACGATTCATGATATACATAATATATGATAGTGGGGTTTTTAGCTTTACGCTTTCCCGACAAAACTTCTGTGTTGTGTGTTATTGATATTTCACTTTGTGTATTGTGGTTGTGATCGTGGTTTAATTGCTTCCGCAATAATAATAGTAGAAGCGATTATGTATTTAACAAGTGGCAGAAATTGTTAGATCAAGAGAATCGCAGGAATACATTAAGTGTATCGAAATTCCTACATGGTATCAGAGCCACGGAGGCCACAGAGCTACAGAAGTGAGGTGAGAACAAAATCATATTCTCGTAGGTCCCGCCTCTAGCTAGGTGCGAACTCTAGTACTGAAAATTCCGGTGTTTTCAAGAACAGTAATTCTCGCACCCTAGACAAAGGCAGGGTGCAAACTTCATTGGCATTCTCATAGGAAAATACACTAGTAGGGTGTGAAATTCCCTCACCCTAACAGTGAAGTAGGGTGCGAACTTCATTGGCATTCTCGTAGGCTATAGTGGAGTAGGGTGCGAACTTGACAGGGCATTCTCGCAGGCTACAATGGAGCAGGGTGCGAACTTAACAGGCAAGTTCCCAGGCTATACACAGGCAGGGTGCGAACTTCCCTCAGGTTGCTCTCAGGTGGGGTGCGAACCTCCCAGGGCAAGAGGAAAGTGAATGGGTTGAGTTTTGGTTTGGATAACATTCGAATTTGCAAGATTTTCTTGGTGCGAAACTTGATTCAAGATTGAAATGTCTTTCAATGGCTTGAGGTTGGAGTATGCACTCGAGGGAAGCTCTAACTACATTGCTTGGAAGGATAGGATGGAGGTAGTGCTCGAAGACAATGGCTTGAAGGGTTACATTGACACAGATGTTCCTAAGCCGGATGCGATAGATACTNNNNTCTCAAGTCTCCATGGGAAAACCACACCATATGAAATGTGGAAGGTTTTGACAGATCTGTTCCAAAACAGTAGCGACCATAGGAAATTGGCGCTCAAAGATAAACTCAAGAAGATCAAGATGGAGAAAGGAGAAACCATTTTGAAATATCTCACAAAGTTTGTCCAATGTTGGGATGAACTTGGAAGTGTGGGAATAACAGTTGCTGCTGATGATTTGGTGAGCTTGGCGCTCCTACGGCTTCCTAAGAGTTGGCATAGTTATCAAGACTCTGTCAATGGAAGGGAAAAATTACCAGATTGGGAACGACTATGGTCGGATCTGGTGCAAGAGGAGTTCAGGCGGAACACCAGAGACGGATCTTCATCAAAGCGTGATGATGAAGAGGATTGTGATTTGACCGCCAAGGCAAGGAAAGGGAAAGGGAATAAATCCCAATCAAACTCTGAGTCTAAAGTCAAGAAGCTAGATTTGTCCAAAGTGAAGTGTTTTCACTGTCACAAACATGGGCATCTCGCTACTAACTATCCGCAGAAGAAGAAGAACAAGACGGTTGTTGGAGCTGCAACTAGTGAGGCTCTTGTCTCACAATTTGAGCTTGAATTCACTTTGATCACATGCATGGCATCAAGCGCATCAGGATCAGTGTGGTATTTGGATAGTGGTGCTTCCTTCCACATAATGGGAGATAGAGATTCTTTCATTGACTTGGAGGAGAAAGATCTCAGAATGCATATAGAGATGGGCAATGATGGATGATACAGTGCAACTAGTATTGGTACCATTACCTTTCAGAGGGATTTAGGTAAACCATTTCAATTGAAAAATGTTATGCATGTTCTAGGTCTGAAGAAAAATTTGGTCTCAGTCGCAATGTTGGAGGATAGAGGCTATGATGTTATTTTTAGCAGTGGTATAGCCTACCTGCGACATAAAGCAACAGGTCAAGTCAATAAGATAGGGATTCAAGTTAATAATCTCTACATGTTGTAGGTAGATGGCTACGGTGCCATGATAGGCAAGGTGATCCGGATTATTTTCGGCACGAAATGAGAGCGGAGATATAATAAATAAATGCACAAAGATATCGTGTATATCTAGTAATATAACAGAAATATATCAGATATGCAACCATAAACACAGAGATACAGTAATACA
>JASDQU010295240.1:0-14114 GCA_032191745.1 Picea mariana | reverse complement strand
ATAAAGAAGCAATTTGTACGTTTTGTGTATGTGGCACATTATGTAGATCAAATAATTTCTCCATCTGAAGTATCCATGTGATTGGGTCCTCGCCATCAAACTTCCTCATATTGATCTTAGGAACGTGGTTGGTCTTCAACCCAAAGTTGGAGTTTCTCCATTATTAATTCATATTCCTTGTGTCCTCATCATGAATTTCATGGGACACATTTTCAGTTTCAAGTGTCCTCTCTATTAGGAAATTTTTAATTCCTTCCATGATCTCCCTTTTTAAACCATCCATCTTAGTATCCAGTATTGCCTCCAATTTAGCTTCAGTTGAATCCATCATCCCTTGTAGTTCATCTTTTGTCACTGTCTTCTTTTGTAATTCATTGTTGTCCCTACGCATTTCTTCACCTTCATAAAGAGTCCAAGTAGGACTTTCTAGAGGCTTATTTGGTGTAGAAGTTCCCTTTTGGGTGGCATGTTGGTCAAGTTTCACTTTTGAACCTTGATTTTGAGGTGGTTCTACTAGACAATCTTTCTTCTACTGTATCTCCAAATTTTCGGCCCTTATGGGTATGAAACTTTATTTTTTGTAGTTCTCTGATATTTCTTCTCTGGAATGCCACAAGTCTGATCAAAATTGGATTTTCCAAGTGGAATTTACGGTAACTTCCCCACAACTTGGTGATTTTTTTCCTTTCCAGGCGATCTCACTTGTATAGCATGCCCCACATAAAATAATTGATATACAATTCTAAAACTCATACCCAAAATACTATAGACTATCCACTATCCAATGCAACTAGTCTCACTCAATTTGGATACTCTACGAAGAAGTTATGATAGTTTTATCTGGAACACCTTCTTGACACTAGTCAATAAGACTTAGTCAAATACCCTATCTTCCACAGGGTGTATCTAAAAATGTAAGATGACCCAAAAGATTAAATTTTTACCATAGGTACGTTACTAATTTTTGTGAATATCCTCTGGATTTTAGGGTCTGAAACGTTACAGAAAAATATTTATACCGAAAATTCCGCAATAACTCAGTTCAGAATGATTCCAGAACCCTATCTTACACAGTTGTATCTCCGAAAGTATAAGGCTTCAGGATCTGAAATTTTAACCCAACGTACATTGATTCATCTACTAAATATCCTTCAAGTTGTTCCTTCTGAAACATTGTATAAAAAAAGTATAGTGAAAATTTCACGGTGTCTTAGATGTAGCAGCGAAACCCCAAGACCTTGAGCTCTGATACCATATGTTAAGAACCAAATATCAATATAGCATAGAAAAACCTCATAATAAGTACTCAATGCCTTGAAAAAGAGAGAAATTCAGATAATAATCCTCTTTGAGGGGGCAACCTCCTTATGCCCACATAAATGTACAATTACCAGATGATTCAAAATGAAAATGTATCCTTGGTATATATAGGAGACTAGGAGGTATAATTACAACTAATGGAATAAAGATGACATAAATAAAATAACATTACTAATGTAATATGCCCCAATTAATGGGTAATGAGCCACTATTTAGGTATTAACAGTTTGTACAGATTATGTCACCAAGTGGGTAGAAGAAAAATCCCTATTCGGGGCTACAAAAAAATCCATTGTCGAATTCATTTATGAAGACATATTTACCCACTTTGGTGTTTCTCATGAAATTTTTATAGACCAAGGCACTCAATTCATTTCCAAGATGACGAGAGAAATAACGAAGAAATATTGGATTAAGCACTGCAAGTCTTCTCCATACCACCCACAATCTAATGGTCAAGTAGACTCCACAAACAAAGTTCTGGAAGCTATCTTAACCAATATTGTTCAATTGCATCATCGGGATTGGGATGATAGGATTCTAGAGGATTTGTAGGCATATCAGACCACCTAGAGAAACACCACTGGGCATACCCCTTATGAGCTTGTATATGGGAAACAAGTGCTTCTACCAATATAATTCCAAGTAAGGACTTTTTTTATTGCCACAGAATTGGGATTAAACTTAGATGAGGCTCAGAAACAATGAGCCCTACAATTAAATTAGTTGGATGAGATCATGAAAGATGCTATCCAACGAACAATATTAGTCCAAACCCAGAGGAGCAAGTGGCATGACAATTTTATTAAGAAGAAACACTTCCAACCTGGTGATTGGGCTTTGTTGTTTGACTCCTAATTTAAAACTTTCAAAGGCAAACTTACCACTCAGTGGTTGGGTCCTTATGAGGTAGTCACTGTGTATGACAATGGGGCTGTGAAAATCAAAACAATTGACAATGGACAAGTCTCCTTTGTAGTAAATGGACACCGCCTCAAACTTTATCACAGGCCCATTTCCATATAAGATTTTCTACAGGTCATGTCGACTAAGAAAGCATTGGCCTTAGTAGATGGGGAAGTCCCCCCTTGTTCTTGAATGTTTTTTTTTTGAATTTTCGAATGTACATATGTAAATAATTTTGTTAGACAATTCTAGAGATTTCTATACGTATTTATTTCACCAGGAGTAGACAGTTTCAAGGATATATAAAGGAAGAATATTTCTTCAAAATATTTCTATATTTGAACCTTGTTGTCTGATAAGCATCAATTGAAAAATGACTTGCTATAATCAGCCACATTTGTTTTTGCAAAGATTTCCATCTTCTTTTTCTCAAGGCATCTTAAATAACAGTTTCTCTTAAACCTTCACCACTAGATATAAGGAAGTGATACTGTAACCATCAAACTTAGAGGTTGCTCGTACAATTTTCCCAAGAACCCTGAGTAAGTGAGTAAAGTATCTTTATTAAAGAGTAACAAGGAGGTCTGATTAGCGGTTAGCCATGAAACCATCACAATAACTTAAAAAAAAAAAGTGAGTTGAGCCTAAAGATACCTTTTTGTTCTTTCCCAATGGTACCATCCACTACACACTAAAAATGTTTGATTATATCATATCTTTAGATAGGCCACATCCGCTTAAGTACCCCTTACATCAGGACAATCTATAAGGAATATATAAAGGAAAGTCACCCTCTAACATAAATACCATCCCAATTGAAAAAAAGAGAAAAAAGTTTTTTTTAGAGTTGTTCCCCCATCTTCTTGCACAAAGCAATCTTATTTTAAAATATTAAAATATGGAGGGCCAGTCTCTGAGGGTGTAAGAGGTTAACCCATCGAGATACTGAATAGGTCTATTGGCAGCGAGTATCGGCATGTGGTATGACTATGTAAACCCACCAAAGTACTGAACAGGCTTGCTGGCAGCGGGGCATTCTACCTAGCAAGGATGATAATCTGACAAAAAAAATAAGAAAGTCCTAAATCTGAATCTTAAACTTGTCTTGATGTATGACATTACTTGAAGACAAAGCTGACACAAAGTATGTATGGTTAAGATAAGGTTAATGAACTCCCTTAATCTTCCATTGGGAACTAACTTTGAGACTATCTTGAAACTCTCTCACCTACTCTTCTTATCTATATGTAGGATATTTTATCCTATAGGTGGGGCCATATTATAACCGTCTCTTCAGACCAATATGTGAAATTTATCTCTACACTTAACAAGCTATAAATCTTCGGCTACTGGGAGAATTGACTGGTTTCCTATATTTTTTATTGTGAGGTGTCACAATACTTAGGAGTGGGGGAGGGGTTTCATGAATTGACAAATGGAAACACTACCTATCTATAATCCATGAGAAGAAGAAGTGGAATATTTAAAAAAAAAATTATGTCGTTTTCATAATACAGGCTATTATATCAGCAGTTATTTTATTTTGAAATGCTAAATATTCCCTCTGTGTTATAACCTGTTGTACATTTCTTTGATAGACCACTTAATGGGTTTTCTTTACAGACTATTCATTACATATTTGTGATTACATGCCTTATAATATGGGAGATAGAGGAACATATTGTGTGAGCACAATGGAAAACCAAGTAATAATGGAACATTCTTATTCTGTCTCTGCTCCTATTCATTGTGTCTATCCAAAGTGTTTTAAGACTAAGTGTTATGGATAAAACATCCATTACAGGATGAACCTATTTCATTTCACACAGGAGTACCATATGGAGTGCCATATGGAGTGTCGTATGGGGTTCCATTTGAAATACCATATGAGGTGCCATATGAACAACCAGATGGCACACCATATGAAGGATCAAACAAGATGTATAAACACAGTAAATGACCACGATTTCAGGTAAGCATGAATCGTTTGAATTTATTTGGTTGTTCAGTTGTATGATGAGTTAGTTAGATGGAAATTGAGGATTAAATGATACAATTCTTAAACAATTTTATGATCAAATGTCCAAGTTGAATACTTGGACATTGATCTAACTCCTTCATCATTACGATTGCATCCAAAATATGCTCTTCGAATTCAAAATCGACACACTCATGCTCACACAGGGAAATTCGTGTTTGATGAATTCATCAATGAATTCAACCGTTTCCACCTTGGGCACATTCAAAAATGGAGGGATCACTAAAATTTGTATCCCATTCATGCATCATGCTCATCCTCTGCTCAATTGTGTTCGCCCTTTGCCTAATTGCACTCATCCTCTGCCTAATTGCATTCATCATCTGTCAAAATTCCACCCTCTGTTCATTTTCCACACTGTCACCATACCCAAATGATATGAGCCATCCTCCTATGCTAACCTCTTTGCTATCCCTGAGTTCGCACAGTGTAGGAAGCTATTCCTTTCCTCAGGGTGGGGACCGTTCTTGGCCCATCTGCAGGGCCACGATGACAATGTTTCTCTGCAATTCTCCCTTAGATTCGATGAAAGGATGGTGCACGTGGGGTCTCTGACCTTTGTGATCTCCAAAGAATCAATTTCCTTAGCCACAAATCTTCCAAGGGTTGGAGACCACTAGTTCAAACACCACCAGTTTCCATGGGTGAGCTACAATAGGGTCTTTAAACCTGAGTTTTAGAATGTCTCTAGAGCTAAGGGATACTCCAAGGAGTGGATTAAGAATGAGATAATTAACCCTCTAATATTCATCACTAGAATCATCACTTGTGAAGGTAGATATTATGTTTTTAAAGCCTGCCATTTTTTATTATTAGCTCATTTTCAATTCAATAAGTCATTGAATTTGCCTTTTTACTTCTTAAAAAATATTAAGAAGATGTCTTCCCAAGTACTAAAGAACATGGCCAATCCCCATAACAGCCTATTACACCATGGCCTCATCAAATTGCTTGTTATAGCTGAGTTGGAAAAACAGGGGAAGACATGGGATGAGTTCATTTATCAATTTTCAAACCCTCATCTTACAATCAAGACCAACAAGAAAAAACTTGATCTAGGGACTGTTACTCCATCCAAACCCCATTCTCCAAAGACTCCAAACCATCCTGCTCAAGATATCCCTTTACGGGAACAAAAGACCAAGAAACTTGTTGATACCCCTGCAGCCTCATCAAGCAAGAAGACTAAGAAGCCTATTGATAAATCTCCAATGCCCTCAACATCTATTGATCCTACACCCAAAAGGTTACAAGAGGTAATTCAACAAGATTTTCCTGTAGTCCCCACAAATAGAAGAGGAGCTAATCGATTCAAGAGAGGACATTTTCGAAAAAGTACCTGAAATACAAGAGAAAAACCTTATGAAAAACCCCCAATCACTTCGGACCCTATCCAAGTATCTTCCGATATCAAAAGCCCCCATAAAATACTTAGGGAAGTGTCTGCAAAAGAATTGGAGCCTAACAGAGAGACAAAATCTGAACCTATTTCCCCTCATAATCCCCCTGTTACTCATACCTCACAGATGCCCTCCTTTGAGATATCTGATCATACTCAAGCCATTAAAAATTTACAACAGGAAAATGTTCGGTTGTTGCAACAATTGGAAGAGAGGAATACCATGGATAGACATCTCCACCATGACAATGCAATACTACAAGCAAAGGTGAATTCCCTCCAAAGATTGGTTGACCAAATGACTAATAACAATCGTAGCCTACATGCACAATTGAAACACCATAAGAGGGCCAAGACAAAGTCTTCAGGGCAAGAGGCTTTTAAAGCTAATCTATCCCATGCTCAGCAATTCTAGTCATATTGGGCAATTCATTTTTGTTTGCAGTGGGACCTACAAAATCTTAGGTGTGGGGGTAATGTTGGGCTCATGATTTGGTTGTTTTATGATGATGATTGAATCCTTTTTGTACCGGTATTATATGTGTATTTAACCATTTTGAAGAAGTTTTGAAGGATTTTATATCAATTCGTCATAGCTTTATACCAGGTATGTGCAATCGATGTTTTATGATGGTTTTAAGTTTAATTCAGTTCGATTTAATGATTATGAGAAGCTAATGCACGATCTGTGTGTCATAGGGAAAAATCACAATGTGTTTTTCCATCCAATAGCTCGTCTGATACTCCATCTGGCAATGCGGTCGTAACTTCATCTGGCACTGCATTTGGCACTGCATCCAACACTAGGAGCGTGGGCGAGTTGGCGGTTGTTATATTGGTGGCCTGTGTTGGGTGAATCGGCGACATGCGTTTTGTTCACCCTCATGGCCTCGAGATATTGGGCTCTTGACATCTCGAATCAAGCAGTTATGTTGAGCATTAAGTGGCTCGTTCAGTTTCTAGAAGCCAAAGACAGTTATAACGTATTTAATGGAGTTTTCCATTTTTAGAGGAGGTCGACCCTTCAAGTGGTCAACCTCTTGAATTGTAACTATTACGAATACCACAGTAGTGTTCAGACAAAGTGTCAATAATTGTTATAATCGTTTTGCTGTGTAAACTCAGACATTTCCACAAACTTGTGCTAGACTGCGTTTTTTTATTTAATGACCGTAATCGTGTTGATTTAGATCATGATTTATTGTTGAGGAGTAGCCATGACCTACTGGGGGGGCCACCAGTGATCTGGGTGAATACTTAGATAGATAGCTTGTACATTTCAGTTGTGCAATTATCATTTCTTTCATTTTCTATTATATGTGTTTTTATCATTTTACATGTTGTGTGTTTGTTGTTCATCAATTAATGGTATAAATTTCCTTTTTGCAGGTTGCTTGAGATAGTTGTTAATATGTTGTGTCTTGTAATCATTCGTAAATGGCTTGCAATCTTCTAACCTTGTTGTGTGTTAAATGTTAAAGTGAATTTTTGTATGCTGAAACAGACTAGCTAGAACAAAGTATTAATTTAACATAGAGTACAAAGTTTCTTTGGCAAAGTTTCAATGGATTAGTAGTTGTGAGTTTTGTTAATTTAATTCTCAGTTTAGTCATGCTTTCCTGAATCTAGTTTGCTTATCAATTTTGGTGTAGTATCTTAAGGTAGAAGTAGAATTTGAATTATGTTTTTATAATCATTTTAATTTGCAATTTGAGTTTTTAATAATAAGATTAGCTTAGTTTAGTTTATGAAATTTCCGTTCTAGATTTGAATTGCAATTTTAATTAGAAGTTTGAGTTTGAGTTAAGATTTTAGTTATGATTTTCTAATTGTATGAATTTGCTTACGTCAGCGTAAGAGTGCATTTGAATTAAGTAGAATAGTCTTTTCTTATTGTTGATGATTAATGCATAAATTGAGAGATCACATGGATTTTTCAGGATAGTTGATATTTCTTCTATGATGGCTAAGCTCTCGTTAGATTGCTTGATTCATACTTTTCATTTCTCCATAGAAGTTAATATTGAAATTATTCCTCTTGAGCTATCACTAATCGTTAGATGCCATCGTGATGTCATAAGACACCGAAGACATAATCATCATATTTGAAGTTTCTTGTTATTGTAGCTTAAGAATAGATATTGATTAATCTTTGAATATTGTCATGATGCTTTTAATTAAATAGGTTAAGATTTCCCTTTGCATATTAGAATTAATTATGAGTTTTATCTTAAGAATAGATTTCACTTGCTGAATAGTTTTGATTAGTTACCTGTTGAGTAGTTTTGATTAGTTTACTTGTTGAATAAGTTTAATAGGTTAGTTGTTTGCTTGTTTACTTGCTTACTTGTTGTTGCTCATTAATTTGAATAGATTGATTAGATTAATTTGTTGTTACTATTGCTCATTAAGTTGAAGAGACTACATAGATGACTTGCTTTTGCTCATTAGATTAATTAAGTTAACTTGTTCAAAGTAGGGTTTTCATTTGCTTCTTTAGGAACAATCCATCAATCCATTGTTTAAAAGTTGCTTAGGGTAAATAGCCCAAGTTCCTTGATAGGGTTTTCTCATTCATAGTCTTTTCTTAAGTAGATTATCCCTCAGATATACCATCTCCTTAGTTAGACTATACTTCCTCTAGATTTTCTTCCTTGGCACATATAGCGCTACAACTCTAAGTTTACTTACCCCGGGTTGATAATTTAATTGAGGGATTGAGTGCATGTAGAACACCCATCAGAGACATAAGTATTTCTCTTCTTCATATCCTTTATTTGTCTAGGTTTTGTGAACTCATTCTCTTGTTGGGATTCAAGGACCTAAGGCCCACAAGGCTTGCACCTTAGGGTTTTGATCCTAGCCTTTAATACTTGACCTAGGTCATCTAGAAGAGGGAAAATGACATCTAGGGCCCAAGAGGCTTTGCACACTAGGGACAATTTTCTTGAAGGTTTTTTTCTAAGGCCTAAGAGGCTTTGCAGGTTCGAGTTTAAACCTCATTATTATTTATCATCCAGTTCAATCTTCAAGGTGTTGCATGCTTGACTCCATAAGCCCTAAAAGACAACGACACTAGCTTAAATCTCTTCTTGTGGTGAAAATTGAAATTAGAATTAGCATTCTCTATCTCAAAAGTGAGTTTACTAACTTATCTAACTTGAACTTTAGCTAATTAATGATATTTATTGTTGCTATTATAAAAAAATTCTACAACTGCTAGGGTTTACTTAAATTTCCTCATACATGCTTGGAAGAGTGGCTTATGATACTTAGAACTTAGATCTAGCAATTGGATATTATTGTACATGTCCAAGGTTGATGCAGGAGCATTGCCAACTAAGCATGAGTGGAGGAAAGCTAAGCACTAGCGCACATTTTGAAGCAAATTAAAAAAAAAAGGTGTGTCACATAAATCATTTGAAAGGATTTTAATTAAAGAATCTCTTTAATGTTTTGAGTTGGACGATCGCATGAGATCGTTACAGGATGTATTTTCTTTAATGAAGCTGAGTGCAATACAGATTCGATGTGTTCAATCTTATCTGTCTGTCACAAATATTTATTGTAATAAATTCTAAGTAGTTGAAAGCTTTTATTTCGATAGGATAGCTCTAGAATAGTTGGAGGGAAAAGGCTCGAAGAGCCCCTCTTGTATAAAGCTTTGTATTGTTTCCCAGAAGAGGTTGTTGATAGTTGATAGATGAATTGGTTGGCATTCTAGCTACTAATAGTTGTTGTAGAAGTTGTTGAAGCTCATCAGAGTGTATGAGCACATGTATATTTCAGTTGAATGACTATAACAGAGGAGCATTGTCCCAAATGTCTGATATTGTTGTGTCTATCTAAATGAATGAATGACAGACTTTATGTTGATTTGCAATTCTTTGTTATTTCTTGTGTTTATGTTATGAATGCATTTATATGGTTGAATGTATGATTCTGTGAGAATTTAGATAAAATTCAATTGTTTCCCTTCTACGAGAACGTGCAAGTGTGCATAGTGTCTGCAAGGAGTACATTGACAGAGTCTATTTCAACTCATAAGCTCAAAAGATATAACGTGAAACTTATGTGTACAAAGAGTGCATAGCATCCGCAAGGTGTGCGTCAATAGAGAAAGTAGTGACTTAGAAAGTTTAGCAAAGATAGTTTGAGAGTGTGTCCAGGAGGAATCTCGCCTAATTTCATATTGTTCAGAGGGAACAATAGGGCATGGAAGGATTGTTGCAAGGAGTGCGCAGTCGTTCTTCAGAGTCAAGATTGAAGGAATTTTGTCCACAAGGAGTGCACGATAGAGTCTTCTGACTTAGAAGCTCAGGAGGAGTAGCGAATGTTGTTCACAGAGAAGCTAAGTTGTGGAGGAGGACCTATTGCAAGGTGTGCATAGGCCGATATTCGACTAAGTGTGGAAGAGATCAGGAGGGAGAGAGGCGAGAAATATTCAAAGGGAGGAATCCTTTAAGGTTTCTCGAGGTTAACGAGAGAGATATGTACAGGAGGGAATGGGATCATTCCAGACCTTCTGATCTGAGGAAACTGCGTGGAGGTTAGTCGTGAAGCATTTCATCAATTCGGTGTTCGGAGTGTTGAGAAGTGTTGAGAAGCAGGATCGTTGAAGTCATCGCGAAGTTGTGAAACAATCTTAACTGTTGGTTGTGAGGAGGATACGTGGCAGCGGATGTGAAAATCCAGGAGTTAGAGGTCTGGAGGAAGTGAGTTTGGAGTGGTTGAAATATTCGTGAAGTCACGAAACCCGGAGTATAGCTGGACCATCATATCCAAGGAGACACGTGGCAGAGATCCATGGTCACGATATCACCGAAGCCCGAAGTTACGAAGGGTTGAATCATGGTCATAGCCCATGGTCACATAGGAGAAAGAGTCTAGCATTGGGGCTAGTGCTCACGAATTTGCGTTACCAAGGACCAAAGAGAAAAATTGTAGGAAGTTCGAGCCTGGGGGTAACATCAAAGGGACCTGTGTGTGTATTAGTTGTTTAGGGTATGTTGAAGGCATGAAGAACCAATTCAGTTCAAGGAGTTTGAAGATCCAAGATCGGGAGGTCACAGAATCCCTAGGAGGGAATGGGGCTTGCAACAAAGGATTGGCTTAAATGCTTAATTTATACATTATGTGTACTTTTTCTTCTTGTTGTTGCAAAATATTGATTGTTTTTATACTTTGTTTCACTATTGTAATTTGCAACAACAATTGGATTGATTGCTTATCTGGTGTCTAAGAGGTCATTTATGATCTATATAACCTGGTAATTTCCCATTTTATAATTCAAGTTGTTTATTGTCTTGTACAGGTGAAATAATTACCTCATTACCTTTCTTACCTCTCCAAGACTTAGACCTAACACTTAGGTGACCAAGATATGAGGTGGTAGGATCAAATAATCTTGATATTTGATCCCTTGAGGTCATCAAAGAAGCCTCCCTTGTGGTGAACCTTCTTCCATCACTAAAACAAGGGAAGTATCTACTAGGTGACAATGGTATATGTTATCCCCACTTTTAGGGATAACTAGGAGATTGTGTCTCAAGGCCCACAGGTCATAGACATGGAGTACCAAGAGCCAGATCGACTTAGGAATGGCCCTGGAGGGCCCATATTTTCTCTCTTTCAGCGCCTCTACTTTGCCAGCAGCAACAACATCCATCACCATCGGCTTGGTCTTGTGTCATATATGGTTCTTGCTCCATGAGGTAATGAGTTTGGGTATCATGGTATGTGTCACTCTGATCCTAAAAACCTTTGAATATGTGCATTTAATTCCTTTTGTTTCTAACGAATGATTAGATCTTATACTTTCCCACTTGACCATGTCTGGGGGAATGACACGATGCCTTAGTAATCCTGTGTCTGTAGGTTTTGGCTTGCCACTAGGGGATTTCTTAAAAGCCATCGCCTGCTCCCGTCATATCATCACTTTTTCATCTTGCTTCTCACTCATCATTCCCATTACACTTGTCCGGGCACTGGGTTGACCAATCATTTGAGAATTGAACCATACCTCGTGGGAAGAAGGGGCTAAAGGCCCAAAAGGTAAAATCAAGCTGGAAAAAGATAAAAGCCTAAAAATAAAACCTCAAGATGCTTCACCGAGGGATCCCTGAGAAAGCAGTAAAAGGCTTCTCATCAAGAAAAAAGAGGGACCCATAAAAATAATAAAACAAGACCTAGTCAGAGGATAGGGGGTCTCATCATGAGCTAGCCTATTAGGTCCATGGGTATCTAAAAGTATGACACTACTAGCAGCTAGTTACCATGCCAGGGTAGTGACTCTTGGTTGCATGGCCAAGATAAAGGGGGTCTCATCATGAGCCAACCTTCTCATTTGTGTGAAATCACTTGTGGGTAACACTACCACCACAAGTTACCAAGCCAGGGCAGTGTCCCCTGATTAACTTCTTGAAGAAAAAGAAACAAGAATAAAGAATAAAAGGCATGAATGGGCTTGGAAAGAATTGCATCCAGGACAAGTGTAGCTCACCTTCTATAAAGGCACCCACAAGTAAAGCTTTGCATTCCCCTTCTTTCATTGCACCCATTTTTAGGACATCCCTTATCCACATCACCCACTTACATGGCTTAGATGAGGTCTCTTCCGGGAACTTTCCTTTTCCAGTGGACACTAGCCCAATAGGATGCCCTGTCACTTTCCCCAAACTTGTATTGTAGGATTGTATAATGTCTTTGAGCTTTTAACTGGCGTAATAGGGGTTTTATGCACATGTTTAATAATATTGATAATGAGACGTGATTGACATTGCTATGATCATTGTGCCTTATGAGCCCATGGAGGGCATAGTTGTTGATGTATAGGACCATGCCCAACAGACAGGTACCATGTTGGACAGGTACACATGGGGAGATGATCAGTTCAGACCATCATGGGGATGAAGAGCCCACCAAATGGATGTTGAGACCCCAGCGAGGTGCACAGACATGACAAAGGGGTTTGCAATAGAGAGAAGAAGGACGTCTTGCAGAGGCACCCTAGCAGAGCTTGACCTAGGGGGAGTGTGCCCTTTTCAGTGGAACTTTGGCCTTGGAAGGCCTAGGATGTCACCCATGAGGTTCATGACATCATACTTTCTTCATGATCATTTTCGCAGATGGACAGGGCATTTTGGCACGTGTGGCAGCTAGGAGAACCACAAGGAGGGATAACATTTTGCTTCAAGAGGTCGCATTTTCCCTCAAAGGGGCTAACATCACCCAATAAAGGGGATGACATCCTTCTATTGCTTGATTAAGGTTTTAATTTGAACATTTAATGTAAAACAATATTATTTTAGTATTTTGGCCTTGTTCGCCTTTTTATGACCTAAAAAGTAAAATTAGGTCATTGTACTGTATAAATTGAGGGTTTTTACCTTCATTTTTTCATCATCTCTCACTCACTCATTAGTGAGGTCTGAAATTTGTGATATCTTTGGAGTATTTGGCTGAAATTGTGAGGAGCACTTGTTGAAGGAATTATTTTCTTGGCATTTTTGGCATTTCTCTTGGTGGAAGGTGTTACAACTAGGGATTGCTATATGATTTCTTGGTTAAATGTAAGTGAATTTCTGCAAAACTTCTTAATTGAATGGTTGTAGTATTGTTTTTCTTGCATTTATGGTTATAATTTGCTTAATAAAACCTTAGGTGACAAGCACACATTGAAGGTCCTTGTCTCATGTCCCTACCAAGGTTTTAAGCCATTTTATTTGTTGGAGTGAGATAGAGCCTTGCCTTAGCAACACTCTATTCTTTCTTTCTATCCCTTGTTGAAGAGGATTAAGCCTTTCCATAGCAACACTCCATCCATCTTCTTCTATCCTAGCCATTTTTCTTATTTTTTGAGCTAAGAAGGAGAAAACGCATCAAGGCATAGTTTCCCTTCACCTTGGTGAGCTAATTTTCCCTAGGGTTTGCCTAGTAAAGCCTTGCCATAGCAACATGTTACTTGCAAACTTTCTTGTCTTAGTTCTATGCAATATTTTGAGCTAGCAGTTTTTCCATTAAGCTAAGGAAGGAGGAGAGAGCACTAAGTCCTATTTCCCCTACGCCAAAGTGAGCTTCTCTCCCCTAGGGTTTCATCTTGAGGCCTTGCCATAGCAACAACTCAAGGTTTAACCCTCATGCCTTAGTCTTACTATTATCACTTGATCCTTTAGCTCTTGTGTCTTCCTTTTGACTCCATATGCCCTAGGAACGCACTGATCTAATCCCTAGTGTGATCTCAAAATAACATAATACTTTGAACAAACCCTATGTCCCCACTTTGGGACATCATCATAGGGCAGAGATTTATGATGACCAGAGTAGCCAGATGGGTGCTAAAGTGAGTACAGGGGTATTTGAGAGGCATTGTGGGGTCCATCTTGCATTGATGATCATATTCCATCATTATGAGCCATTCCGCACAGGTTGGCTTTGGTTTTGTTGCATTCC
>JASDQU010295236.1:0-14185 GCA_032191745.1 Picea mariana | reverse complement strand
GGTGATCTCCAAGTATGATGCATTAGAAAATCAATCCTTGGATGAATCCCCATAGAACCTACTTTTGTTTAGCATTTTTTATTCTAGATCATCTAGAGATGCAAGAGAAGACCATAGTTGACATGTGGAGAAAACCTTTGTAATGAAAATTTTGTTTATATAGTCTTGGGTTGTATACCATGTGAAATTTGGATACATAACCAAGTTACAAAACTCCATTGTCTATGTCTATAAAACTGCTCAATATCTAGAGTCTAAAAGAAAGAAAATAGATCAGAGAAAAAAACCAAATTGGTGCAATAGGTATTTATCTGCCTCATTTATTTTACAAAAATCAATCCAATGCAATACATATGCAAGGGAATTCTTTATGGATTTGAGAAACATCATGAAAGTCAATGCATGTTCTAAAAATCTCTCCAAAAAGAAAGGAAAGACAACAAAGTAATCTTAACTTTCCCTATGTGCATGAAAGTGCTACAATCCCAAGATGGTGCAACCTTTAAGTCTAGGTGTCCACACATAAAGAATTTTTCTAAGAAATATGTTGTATCATCCAATAATGGTTCCTTAATCCAAGCATCCCTCCTCAACATATGTGCATGGTGGTTCCAATGCTCCTAGGGTTCGATGCCCAATTTCTAAGTGATTAATTACTTCCTCCAAGGTGGTCCCTCTAAATGTCCCAAGTTCCCATCCTCCTCAACAAGTGCACCCTTGTAGAAGAAGTCAAACCACTACATGTGTGCCAAATACCATGTCAATAAGTGTGCCACCCTATAACTAATCCCAAGATAATCATGCAACCACTAATATCTCCAAATGTAAGTTAAGAAACATACAACAAATGGGATGGGGGACATCAATCCCTCCACATCGTATGATTTGCTCCCATAGTTAGGTGAAAACACTTTTGGAGGAACCAAAATCTAACAAGTTGTTTACATGTAAGTGGATCAAAGTCCACCCTTATGTTTGTTCTTATGAAGCCAACAATGTCTTGCAATTTTTTTAAAAATGAGGTGTTAATGTAGCCTTCACTAAGGTTCAATTCTCACCAACAACACAATGTGAAGCCTCCAAGTAGACTTTGATCATTTTCCATCGTATGTATCCTTCTGACTGAATCATTGAAATAACATTATCTTGTTCTCAGGTGCTCCATCCATTAGGTGGTTTCCCTTAAAAAGAAGAAAGGAGTTTGCACCTTTATACATATAAACTCTCTCAATTTAAGGTTAATTGGTTTTATGATGAATTAACAGGCCTCCCTCTCTTTCTATGTGGGACATGTTATTTGTTTGTGTGATAATAAGTTGTGGACAATAAATAATTAACAATGCCTTATTTGACATTTTGTAATAACTTTTAAAATCCCCTCTCCTCTCCTCTCCCCTCCCCTCTCTCTTCCTAGATTATTTTAATTGACCTCCTCAAACTAAATAAGATAATAATATATGATTACCATATGCAATAGTGTTTTGAACACGATCTTCCTTAATTTCCAAATTCGTTATGGATCTTCCTTAATTTCCAACTTGTGACTTTTTTTTTCTAAATTAAAAGATGGATTATGAGACTAGTCTTCCCTCAACCCACGGCTATCATGGTTGACATAGATGACTTTCAGATTGTTACTCTTTGCAATCTTTGATGATCTAATATTTCCACGACTTAGTTACATCGTTCTATGCGCTTAAGGTTGGAATCTTATATGAAATTAAAATATGGCAAGTAGGCATTAATCGGATTAATCACAAAATTAATAGGGTAGAACTTGATCCATTTTACATCCAAGATGTTACGCAGAATCCTAGGATCCTTTGTATTTTCAATCTCCAAGGCTTGATAAAAATAATTTCCTAATATATGCTTTGACACAACCTTGAATCTCTAATAACCATCTTCATAGCTTACCCATAATTGTTCCCAACAACTATTGAAGGTGTATGAATCTAGGTTACTAGCAATGCTCCCCTCTAATTATAAGTACCAAATACAGGCACCAAAGAAATAGGAAACTCGCCCAAATGCAACAATGGACTAGTGACCAAGCTACAATTTCACTCTTTATAAGTTAAGTTTGGATTGGGCACATCAAAGTATGATGCTACCATCTTGTACCATTCTTATTTGAAAAAAAAAAAAAGGTAATGAAAAGTAACTTCATTAATTTCCAACTAAAGAGATGGATAGGCGTAAAATTATTTTTTACAAACTTTTATGTTTATTTTTACACTTTTCTTCGTACAAGAATTTTATCTAAAAAGTGTAGTCTAAACGTTCTATTTTTTGGCTGTTTTCCAGAGACTTTTTTCGTTTGATTTAACTCGAAATTCAGTGAGGAATGGTTGGATCTGCAGATTTGAGTGGCTAATTTAAATAACACAAAATAACAATTTTATCCAAATTTACATCACTTGATTCCAAAAAAAAAACCCTAAAAGTAGAACGTTTAACCAAATTCCATTTAAACTCCTATAGACACAGAGTAAAGTAGTTCATTGTCACTTCTACCTTTTTCGTTTTCTACCAATCGCAAACGCTCCAAATTAAAATTAAAAAAATATATAAAATTCATTAGGATAAAGAAATAAAAAAAGTCGGTATTGTACACGACAATATAAATGACGTGGTAGCTTGGAACGTTAGGAAAACTATGGCTAGGGGTTCTCTGATATGAGATATCTCGGAGAAATCGTAAGAGACTTTTTCTAATTTCTTGTTTTAGAAAAAAACGTACGTTATAGAAAAGCTTTCTTTCCAATCTCTCTAGCTCTTACGCAACATTTTGCTCTCTTTGAAACGGAGACTAAATTGAAAATAATCAATCCTTCCAAATAATTAAGCATGCAATGAATGCAGAATCGCAGCATATTTAAAACATGTTGAAACTTGAATTGTTGAATAAGTCTATATACGTTTCTATCTTTCAAAGAAACGCTTTGAAAATATTTTTTTAAGTGGGATAGAATGAAAACAAGAATATTTGCTTTTCGATAAGGGTCGTACTGCTATTACTCAACAACTTTCTCATAGCCTTTTATCTTTCACAAACGCTTTAAGGTCTATGATTTGAATGGATGTAACCTTTGTTATTTGGTTTGTTTATTTATCTTAAGCTTTGTTCAAAATATAGAAGTTTTTCATAAACTTTATGAAGTTCTTTATGTATCAATGAGGTTGGTGTTTGCTAGTACGGATATTTATTTGACCTATTGTGGTGTGGTGTTTGTAGCATGGTGAAAAGAATGTTTATTTGACCTATTGTGGTGTGGTGTTTGTAGCATGGTGAAAAGAAAGTAAGGAGCAGAAGTTCAGTTATTATTTCAGAATTTTATTGAAACATGATAAAATTAGAAAGAGGTCATATAAATTCATCTGGGTGCATCCATTGTGGTAGAGAAGTCATGAAAGATGTGTTGGTGAGATGTAAGAGTATCTCCATGAATTTGAACTATGCTTGAGCTTTGAATGGGTGTGAAAAATGTGTTTGAGCATGTTTGTTCATAAGGTTGTCGAATGTGAAGCATGATTGCCATTGTACTATTGGTTTATGGGGCTACAATGACAACAATGAATATGTTGGTCTACGAGGATAGCATCTATAGAGAGTTTTATCATGGGTGACACATTTTACTCATATTGTTATGTGAAAGTTTTTTATGACAGTGTGTTTTGGATAAAGGTAAATATGGACTTGTGGAGCATGAGCATGTAATCTTGGGAAAGATTGAAAAGTCTTGTATATTTTATAGAGGCCGAGCAAAGCGCCCATGAGTGGGAAAAGGCTCTCGCGACTGACCTATGCACTTAGGGGGAGAAGAGGGGGAAGCATGGGAACACACTTCGTAGCTTGCATTTCAATATGCAACTCAATCCTTCTCTTTAAAGATCAAGCACAGGGTTTGATAAAATGATTCAATTTTATATCCAATTTCATTATGAAATTCTTCTTCCAATTCAATTCAAGGAACACATATATTAATGGTTTAGGAAAAAAATTGAACAAAATATAATATATGGAATATTTTCTATATATAATTCACTATAGTAATCAAATTTAAATAGATCATTACAAAGAAGGAAAGAAGTGGAGTGTGAAATATTCACGATCCTTCAAAGAACGAAGGCGCACCCTGGAACAAGCTTAAGAAAAACCCAACTTGATAATTCTTATTATCTTTCATAAAAGAAAAATGGTCTCTGTACTCATAATCGTGCATTTTGCCTCAAGTTAAGTTACAAAGAGAATTCTTGATAAATGCTTGTTTACTCCTAGCTTTCAAGATAACAAGTAAGAAACTCAAAATCAATTGATGTATTTATAGGACATTATACAATTAGATTTTACTCTTTCCACATGGCATGATATCAATCATGTAAACTAGCAATCCACATTATATTTGTAGTAAATTATTTTAAACTCGTACTCCAAAAGCAAGAGTCATTTTAAACAAACAAAGGGAAAGGAATTGTTTTAAACTATTTCAACTTAATTTATCATAGTTTATATAAATGACTATTGTTTATATGGAGAAAAGTTTGTTGCATACATCATCCTCCAAATTCTAGATCATGTAGGTGGAAAGTGTTGGGACAAGAATTAACCGCAGAGGAGAACATATCTGAGAGAATTGGTGGTGTTTAAAGATACCATTGCACTCAAGCATGAGCAAGAAGGGTCCATGAGAGCGTAGGAAGAACTCTCTCTCGATGATAGACCGATCAGAAGGATCATCTATAAATAGGTTATGGTCATGGAAAACACCAAAAATCATGGGATGGAGTCGGTTGTACCTCTCCATAAAAAGTGAATATGGGATTCAAAGTGGACACGATCAACCAAGAGTTTAGTTGGATATCAAACCAAAGAATTGGTCAACTCCCTTAACCGACAAGGTGAGATTTATGAAGGAACCACATGTTCCAACACCCCCCTATAAACTCAGCTTGGAGGGAAAAAAATTAAACAAATTCCCCCCCCCTGAATTTTTTTAGACTGCAAATGTTGATCAAAGATGGTACAAAAATACTCATGAGGAAGTCTTATCACCATCAACATTGGTCAAGGAAAACAAGGAAATCATCCATTGCAAATTGGTTGCAAAATATGTTATCCAAGCATAGTCCCAATCGATTAGTCTACTAGAAAATAAAACAACACAATCCGTTCAATCAGTTGACTAGACAAGAAACGCACCAAAACAGCCTATGTCAATCGAACAGTATTTGCATCCAAGTACAATAAGAAGAAGTGTATATCCCAAAAATGTAGTTGAACATGGTTCAGTCAATGTCAACAAATCCAAGTTGATTCGACAAGAATTAGTCAAGTCAACAAGACAACACATTAGTTGGTTTTACACATCAACAAATTCAAGTAATCCCCCCCTTAAACACAACTGAGGGATCAAAGTATCAACAATAAATCTTTGTCGAAACACCATTTGACAGAAAATAACAAATATGCAGTCTAAACCTCTAGGTGAATGTCATCTCTGGTTGAACCTCAGTCGACCTATATCCTACTCAAACTCCAATCCACTACCATGTCATTTATAGACATGGTTGAACACTGCACAACAATCAATAATGAAGAGGAACATTGCACGAATGTAAAACAAAGGATACACAACGGTACAAATTCCTCAAGTGTCTAGATAGATGTTCCCATGACCATTCATCAATCCAGCCATAGTCTATCCCAGTAGTTGGTACTGGTCCATGGTTATGTCTTTCACATCTCTTCTCCAAAGATTGGAAATCATTATTTCCATTTATACGATGGTGAGGATAACGATAAGGCATAGAGTTATGTGTTGGCTAATCAAAAGAATATGGCTCAGGTTTTGGTGTACTCTCAAGAGTAGAAAACCCCGATATATTAGAAATAGTAATGTTCTTAGTTTCTGTCATATTAGAAAAAACCAACTCATCATTCTAATCCACAGTAGGTTGCTCGTTTGGAAAACCATTCTGAACTACACCTGCAACAAATAAAACTTCCTTGGTCACAACAAGGCTAGGTGTAGTCAAGGAGGAAACAACATTATCATAGCCAAGACTCATTCTTGGTGACTTCATCTCAAGTGTAAAAAGAACATCAATACCCTGTCCATTCTTCTCAAGTTCACCTTTGGTATATCCCATATTTCTGCGCAATCAGGACCCTATAATTGTAGTGTGTTTTTCAAAGTTGGGAGAAACAACACAATCGTTTGTCTTAATGCATAAATCAATAACATCTTTCTTACAAAGATCATCATGGGGTGGATAAGTCATGGGTGAGCCTGGCATCTCGAAAACATTAGGATTATCACAAACAAGAAGGCTACAATCAAAGGTAGAGAGGGTGGAAGAAATAATAGGTGAGCTTGTCAACTCAAAAACAATCTTCTTCTCAAAATTCTTCTCATCATTCTGCAGTCAGAAAACTTATTCTTCAAGGTTTTATTTGCACTAATTCAAGCCCTGAATGGTCTCATCCTTCTCATATAGTTGTAAAAATATGGCATCATAATCTTCTTCCATTTCTTGATACTCATCAAATAGGTGGTTTTTATATAGCTCAACGAAAAAATCCTGTAAATGGGCAACTTTGTTTGTGAGCTAGGTATTGGATTATTCCAGTTCACAAATGTTTTTCTTCAAAAAAACATTCTCTATGTGAGAAAGATTGTGCACTTCCTTCTTATTTTATCGAAAATATGTGTTTTAGTGCCAAAATCATCTACCAGATCCTTAAAAATAGTCTCCATTGTCTGTTCTAAGTAAAAAACTTTCTTAGATTTCTCATCAAACTCCTACAAAAGGTTATTTTGAAAAAGAGTAGTCTCATATTCTATCTTGGCATGGGTTGTCTCCAATTCACTTCTCAAGCATTGATGCTCAATCTACAACTGTCAAACAACTTTATGTAAGTCAGTGACTTGTGTTCGAAGTCGATTATGAGATTATTCCAAGGCAATGGCCTTTTTCTCATCAATATTCTACGATTTTTTAAGCACCAAAACTCCATCTTCATTAAGCATTGATCTAGAAGGGTCTAGGGAAATCTCAGATTGGTCCAGGAGGATTCATAATGCTCATAGAGGTCCCAGGGGATCCATAAATTCTAAAATTTTGACCATCTCAAATTGTCTCGAAAATGACATCAATGTGTAGAACTCATTGTCAGCATTCCAATAACGCAAATGACTCATCAAACAGAGTCCGTATGAAAAAGTTACGAGTGATAAAAGTTTCGGTCAACCTAGATCAAAGGTCAAAGTACAGAGAAAATTAAAAGGTGACACGTGTCACCACTACAAGGGTGACACATGGATCCTAATTGGCAGTTGACTGGGCAACATACAATCCAACTACAAGTTAACAAGGGGTCTAATTGCATGATGACAAGTGATCGAAAATTGGTTCAATTATAGCTCAACATGTAGCATTGGAAGAGGTAATGAGAGGCCACCACGTGGCGACCCATAATTGGCCAATATTGGCTAAGCTATATTAAAAGTTTGGGAGTCGACGGGGGTTGAACCTGCGACCTCCCTAACCAAAGCTTTTAACATACCTGCCCCAACCAACATGCCACAACAAATGACTTAACATTTATATGGCATATTATATATTTAACATTGTATAAAGTTACATATCGACGACCAAAGGGCCGAGTGCCTAAGCCCTTGATCCTTGGCCGCTTATCTTTTTATACAACCATATAAGCAACATCAATCATAGAAGGGGATATCTCCATAATTCACGTGTGAGTTACACTTATGTGTGTGTGTGTGTGTGTGTGTGACTAAGTGGATATCTCCACAATTCACACGTGAGTTACACTTATATATATATATATATTGTTTATAACATATAGTTATATGTGGTATAACAATATAACCATATAACATATGGTTTCCAAGATTCCTGCAGAGAAGTTATATAGTTGTAAATTATAACAAAAATCAATGGATTACACGACGGTCGGTGGGAATGGACCCAAAAACTACCATATATTGCCAATAGTTCTAACCAAATCGCCTATAGTTTGGGGTTCGTTACAAAACCAACCAAATTACAATTAAAGTGTACCACTGATTTCATAATATGGTTAGAAGGGGTGCCCTATTTAATGGTGCACACCCCAAGGCACTAAAGACACTATTTTATGCAGAGTTTTGCCTCGTAATGCATACCAAGGGTTCAAGGCACTTGAGGTAACATCATAAAGCGTGTCAAGAGGTACCTTGACGGAATTTCAAGTATTTTTTATCAATTTTGCATGATTTTTTGCTAGGAGTTCAATGGTGCACTATATTTCTACATTTGAACAATAAATTTTTGGAGTGTCTTAAAATTGTGTTTTTGTAAGACTATATTGTAATGTAATTTTTTAATTTTGAGATGATGAAGAACAATCATGTTATTTAAGAGATCTTTGAAGATGCAATGATGTATGTCAATTGCATGTGTATTTGAGTTCTTTTATTTTATGCTATATTATCTCATTTACATTTCAAATTATTCATCATTCTATGGGTTTATGGACAATTAAGGCATTCACATAATATTTTGCAAATAGTTAGGCGATCTTCATTTACCGAATCTGTTCAGATGTTTATGTGTAATTAAGAATTAATTTCCATCTAAGGATTTTCAAGCCGAATTAGTATCAAAGTTTGTTTATATTTAAGGATCAAGTTGGTATAAGAACTCGTTTGGCATTTTCAGATTATGTGGTATCAGAGATGGTTTTGACATGTATTTTCAAGTGAATGCTTACAAGGTCCAAAATCAAGCTTGGTGAAGGATCATTTGAAGAGTACATTCCTAAGATTGATTTGAGGCGTGCATTTCAAAAGAAAAAAATGGATTCAACAAAAGACAAGGATTCTTATAATCCAAATCCTTTCAGTACTGAAGAGGCATTATTTTTTGTGTTCATGGAAATGAAGGCCATGGTGGAAGAAATGTATGAGTATCAAAAGAAGGGCATGAAAAATAGTGGTAAAGGAGAAAGGAACCACATAACTTTGATAAGTAGTCAAAGGGTAAAGAAAGGAAGAAACATACACGTTCTCATTGTGAGAAGAAAGGGCATGATGAAAATCATTATTGAAAGTTGCATCTAGAATTGAAGCCAAAGTGGGCTCAACCTAGAAAGGGTAAAAATAAGACCACAACCATAGTTCGGGATCTTAGATTAGATTATGAGGATAAAGGAAAGGTTACAACTATGGGCATCAAAGGGAAATATCCCATTGCAAGTTTCAATTCGTGTACTTCTTCTTCAAAGTCTAAAGTAACTCTTGATGGAAGGAAAATAAAATACATGTTTCATTTACAAGTTATCTCAAAACACACTAATATTGACACAATTGTTGATAGTGGATCACAAGTGAATCTTATCTCAAAGCAAGTTGTTCAAAAATTGGGATTGGAAACTAGGCCTCATCCGAGATCGTATCCTTTGGGTTGGATTTGTGATAATGCTCAATTATAGGTAACTAAGAAATGCAAGTTACAGTTTGAGATAACATCCAGTTTCATTGATGAGGTAGAGTTAAATGTTGTTCCACTTAACATTTGTGGGATGGTTTTTGGAAGTCCATACTTGTATGACATGAAGGCCATTTTCTATAGGGAACAAAATAAATATCATCTCTTCAAGGATGGGATTGAGCTCATTGTGAGAGCTCATCGGATGAAGAGGAATTTGACAGTTGTCACTACATGGCACATGCTAGCTAATTCTAGTATGCAGGATGCAGATATACGGCCTATGTTTTAAAGTAGAATAGGTCCTTTGGTTGATGTTGTTCTTATTAAGAAGGGAAAATGTGTTGATCTTTCATTCTCTTTTGCATCTGTATATTTAGTTTTGTTGTTCATTTTATTACTAATTAGTGGAATATGGTTGGCTACTGCAACAATTGATGGTGGAGTTTGTGAATTCAGGGGAATGGTTAACTTGGTCAACAATGTTGTTTCAGTCTTCATTATGGGGTAAAATCATGAAGATGGGTAACACTTTTTCTTGTTTTATGACATTTTTATTTTTATTTTAATAGGTTCTTCAACTTCCGGTAAACAAAAGTATTTTTTTTATTTAGAACTTTCATTTACTGTAAAAACAAAACTTGTGAAGAATTTTGTTATCCTTCTATCCTTCTATTGAGTATTTTTCAATTTTTTTTTATTGATATTTGATATGTCAATTTGGCAATTGTTTGACCGTATGTTCCTTAAAAATAAAGGGAAAGATAATGAGTTATTTTTTCCCACAACAATTTATCCATTATTAAACTTTTGTTTTTGACAAATGAAATATACCGCAACAAACTATAGAGTCTCTATTTTGTTATGACTATATTTTTTAATCTAACGGATGAATATTATAATTTCTAGAATTTTTTTAAGTTGACCAATCTGAAAAGTTATAGATTTTAAACACATGTTTTCCTCCACCATGTATCTATCTTAATTTTTACATAAAAGTAAAATCTAAAAATACCCTTTTGAAGAGAACAGTTTAAGGATTATGAATATAAGTTTTTCATAATTTTCCACTGTGTATTTTTTAGAGATATGGATTTTTCATTTCATCGAATCATAATCTCACCTAAAAATATTAGGCAGTGATTTTTTTATAAAATTAAATAAAATTAGATAAAAACAATGAAAATGAAAACAAATTATACCCAATGAAAGTAGATTCAATTTTAAAAATGTTGGTATCAATTCTAAAACTAAATTCTGAGTATTTGTAGGAGTCCGCTGCCTCCAAATATGAAGTAAGAGGGAGAGAATTTGCAGTTTCCTGCAAACAGTCCCATTTTTAGGTTTTCGGCTAAAATACTATTTTGGCCAAAACCTAGTTTTTAATGAAATCTGTTAAAAATAAATGTTTCTGCCAAAAAGTCTTTCAGCCAAAATATGCTTACCATAGGAAAATAATTCATCTGAAAAACATTGTACATGAATTTCGAGGGCACCGTTAAATTTGACATGCAAATTTTCGACCGAAAAATTGCCACTAGGAATTTTGGAGACCTGATTGTCACGAAAGTGTTACCCTTCTTCATGATTTTACCCTATGGTTGTGATGAGTTAGTTGCTCATTATCCAAGCAAGATGGATAAATGATATTGATCAAGTGAGGTGACAGTGTCCTCACTTCATTTATGAATACTCCGCTCATTGTATATTATAAGAGTGAGAGGAACTTTGTATATTTCTATATTTCCACCTTGTATGGGTGAGAGGAATTTTGTAAAGAGAGTGTTTACATTTATATGATGTAAAGAGTGAGAGGAACCTCGTTAAATATATTCCTATATAGCCACCTTACACTTTGTTATAAAGTGAGAGGAATATCATTAAGGAGATTTATATATGACCACCTATACATGTTGTTTTTCAGTGCAGAGGAATCTCGTTAGGAAGATTTCTAAGCTTTTAGACAACAGTATGGACAATGTTTTTGTCTTGTAATCAGCTAAAGGGTTACATATGGATCGAATTGTCCTAGACAACATTATTTATTCTGAAGAACCAAAAGAGAAGGAATAGAAGGAAGCAGGTAGTTGGAGCATGTAGTTCACGAGCGGAAAGAGCATCAAAGTAATGCGAACCTTTCTAGAGCTGGTAAAGGAGAAGTGATCCTCTTCATAAAAAGAGGCACATAAAGGTGCATGTGCATCAAACATAGTTTGTATGAAAAATTTACGAGTGGAAAAAGTTCCGGTCAAAGGTCAAAGTACAAGGCAAATAAAGAGGTGACATGTATCACCACTACAAGGGTGACACGTGGCACCTAATTGGCAGTTGACTGGGTAAGGTACAATCCAACTATAGGTTGACAAGGGGTCCAATCCAATGATGACAAGTGGCAAACAATTGGTTCAATTATTGTTCGACATGTGGCATTGGAAGAGCTAATGAGAAATCGCCACATGGCAACCCCTCATTGGCCAATATTGTCTAAGGTATATTAAAAGTTTGGGAGTCGATAGGGGTCGAACCCATGACCTCCCTAACCAAAGGTTTTAACATACTTTCCACAACCAATGCACCACATCAAAGGACTTATCATTTATATGGCATATTATATATTTAACATTGTATAAAGTTACATATCAGTGGCAAAAGGGCCGAGGGACGTATCCTTCGACCCTTGGCCCTTGATCTTGTTATACAATCATATAAACAATATCGATCACGGAAGGGGCTATCTCCACAATTCGTGTGGGAGCTACACTTATATATATATATATATATATATATATATATATATATTATTTATAGCATATAGTTATATGTGTTATAACAATATAACCATATAACATATGGTTTACAAGATTCATGCGGGGAAGTTATATAGTTGTAACTTATAACAAAAATCAACAGATTATACGATGGTCGATGGGAATGGAACCTATGACCTACCATATACTACCAGCAGTTCTAACTAACTCGCATGTAGTTTGGGGTTGGTTACAAAACCAACCAAATTATAATTAAAGCGCACCACTAATTTCATAATATGGTTAGAAGGGGTTCCCTATTTATTGGCGCCCACCCAAAGTCACTAAAGAAACACAATTTTATGCATATTTTTCCCTCGTACTATGTGCCAAGGGTACAAGGCTCTTGAGGTAACACCGTAAAGCATGTCGAGGGGTACCTTGATGGAATTTCAAGTATTTTATATCAACTTTGCATGATTTTTTCGCCAAGAATTCAACGATGCACTTTGTTTTTGCATTTGAGTAGCGAATTTTCGTAGTGTCTTCAAATTGTGTTTTTGTAGGCCTATATTGTAATGTAATTTTGGAATTTTGAGATGATGAAGAAAAATCATGTTATTTAAAGGGACTTTGAAGATGCAATGATGTATGTCAATTACATGTGTATTTGAGTTCTTTTATTTTTTGTTGTATTATCTCATTTACATTTCAAGTTATTAATAAATCGATGGGTTTATGGACAAGAAAGAAATTCACATGATATTTTGCAAATAGTCAAGCGATCTTCATTTACCGAATCTGGTTGGATGTTTATATGTAATTAAGAATTAATTGACATCTAAGGATTTTCGGGTTGAATTAGCATCATAGTTTGTTGATATTTAAGGCTCAAGTTGGTATCAAAACTCGTTTGGTATTTTCAGATCAAGCATGCCCATCGTGAATGTAAGGAAAGAACCAAGGAAGCAAGAAAAATGGAACTTGGTGGTTGGATGGGAATTCGACCATAATAATAGGCCGCTCTTCACAATTTAGTACTCTGACCTCCAATAAGTAATCGAAACAAACAAGTGGAAATGGGTCATGTTCGAAGAGCAAGTCGACCACATGATTGAGTAGATATGAATCAAGGCCAAATGAATTTTGCACACTCGGTGCTAGGGAAACAAAAAGAGAGGTACATATCCACCCTCCAATCGATCCGTGTAGCCATAAGACAAATAGCAATCAGCAAACCTAGATATTTGTGAACAAAATTGCATCAATCAATCTCAGTAAAAAAAAGGCATACTTATATCCAAGTTGTATTTCTATTTAGTTGAAATCTCTTCCATGGTCGAGTACACAGTAGTCCACCAACACTAGTTGAGTCAAGAGTGAGGTGAGGAAAATCTCAGTCTTACTTCATGTTAGGTTTGCAAGTCAATGGTTAACATAGTTACCAACTTAACAAGAACTCTATAGAGTTCTCATTTTTCTGGGGATCACATTTTTTATCCTGTTTTAAAAAATGGTGATATCGGTAGCACCCCTCCTCCCTTTTTAGGTGGTTTTTTTATTTTTTTTATTTTTCTGATCCATTATGTTTCCACATTATTTTTTTAAATGCTTGTTTTTTCATCTATTTTTTATTTTTTTAAAGTGTTTTTCATATATTTGTGTCTCCTTAATTAATTTATGGTTCCATACTTTTTAAATATAGTGGAAAATATATTTTTTAACGCATGTTTTACCTTTACTTAAATACACAGAAAATAATTGTAGTTAAATAACACTGTATTTCAATATTTAGCAAACAAATATAATTCAATTTTTTTTGTTATAAATTAAAAACTAAAAAAACATAAGAAAAAGAAAAAAAATGAAATTAAAAATAAATAAATTAAAAAACAAATTTATATTAAAAAAAAATTAAAGAAAAACTTTAAAAAATAACGAGG
>JASDQU010295235.1:826-13694 GCA_032191745.1 Picea mariana | reverse complement strand
AAAGAGCTTGGTTCTCTTGATTAAATGTCAGTTCCATACCCTCATACATGATAGAATCCAGTGGAAACATTGCAATCTTGCCGATCTTGAAATCCTGAAAACTGTTAAGTCTGCTGAATTTTGAATGGGACCTAAAATTCTACTTTCTCCATATGAAGTCCAATGAGGTTGGAACCACTCTCAAACATCCTGAAACAAGTAATGGTAATGTTAAAAATTTAAGTAAAAGGATGAATTTAACATTACCATTAAGAATTTAACATTACCATTAAGAATTTAAGAATTTAACATTACCATTAATTACTACCCTCAGCTGCACACCAAAACGCCTTACAACTCCAACTTGTTACTTAGGTTTTAGGTTTTAGGGGGTTTTAGAGGGTTTTAGGTTTCTGGGACCAAACCGGCCGGTTTGATCATAAACCGGCCGGTTTGGTCATAAACCGGTCGACCGGTTCGGTTTATTGACCGGTTCGAACCGGTCGACCATCAAACCGGTCAAACCGGTCGGTTCCGGTTCCGGTTAGACATGTTTTTAAAACTATGCTCCTACCTCTATGCCTACCTCTTGCTCCTAAAGTCTACTAAAGGCTTTCTTATTAAAAATCATATGTCTAGATGTTGCACTATCCACTAACATCCTACACAATACACAATATCAAATGACAAGCACGAGACCATGGAGAAGGTTGTCTCAAACTTGGATGAAAGCTCATCCACTTTGATATAGGCTTTTACACTTTCTGCAAAAACTGCTTATGTTGTTGTGGTTTGCCCTTCCCCTTCTTTTTCTTAGGACACTAAGAAGCATAGTGACAAAGCTTCTGACACTTGAAACACTTGATGTCGCTCAAGTCCTTACCCTGATTTGAGGAACTTAAGTCCTCTTTCTTTCTTTTCTAACTTTTCTCAGTCCTCCTTTCTTATTGCCCTTCTTCATCCCGTTGATGCAAGCTAGATTTTGCTCTTCCTCATCTATACTTGTTGAATTTTTCTGATTTCCAGATCTGATAATTAATGCCTTATGACTTAAATGCTATTGTTATCATAGAATGATTACACACTAAAAATCTCAACAAGACTTAGTTGACTTGATGAGAGGTTGTTGTAAGTAAATATTGTATGAGATGATATATTACAATTGAGGGCCACGATATATATACTTGGGCAGAGTGCCCTTTCATTAATGGACATGTCTTTTCCATTATTGTCTTTTCATTAATTAATTGATTATTGATTATTGATTATTTATATATTTATACATTATATTATAACTATATTTATTTAGATATTATATTTATGTTGATGATTTTCTCCTCACATACACGTCTAATTAATATAGATCACTCCATCCTAGAGCAGGCAATGTGAGCACCTCGAGTCTTTATCACTCCTCGTCAAATCAGCATGACTACTAGGAGAAAGACTACACTTGGGCCATTCACCACTAGCCAAATCAGCATGGCCCCGTGAGTGAATGTATCATTCTCCCTTGGTCAAATCAGCATGACCAATCTGGGAGAATGTCTGCCTGATGCTGCTAACTAGAGAAACATCAACATCCTGGACCATTCACCACTAGCCAAATCAGCATGGTCCCATGAGTGAATGTATCATTCTCCATTGGTCAAATCAGCATGACCAATCTTGGAGAATGTTTGCCCGATGTTGAAACATCAACACTCCCTCTCAGCGAGGGAGACATTCTACATCACGCCAAGCTTGTCTCTGAAGTATACAAACTTTGCCCTAGACAAAGGCTTGGTGAGAACGTCTGCAATCTGCTCATCTGTGGATATGTAATGGAGCTTTACTGCTCCCTTCTGTACCATGTCTCAGATGAAGTGATATTTGATCTCAATGTGCTTCGACAATGTATCAAGGTCGTCTCTAGCTCCTGATCAAATAGTCCAACAAGAAGCTTTTGAAGCCATACTACTTCACGACTTGCGACACTGGCTGCGATATACTCCGCTTCTGTTGTACTGAGTGCTACAGAAGTCTGCGTCCTGCTAAACCAGGATATCTTAGTTGATCCTAAGTTGAAGCAGCACCCCTAGGTGCTCTTTCTGTCTACTGCACTCCCTTCCCAGTCAGAATTTGTATATCCCTGCAGCCTGACTTCACCACCTAAGACATATCTCAGACCATATCCAATTGTACCACGCAGGTACCTCAAGACATGCTTTGCTGCAACCCAATGGAAACGCCTCGACGTAACCATAAGCTGGCTCAGGGTGCTCACTACAAAGCAAATATCTGGCCTGGTGTTAACCAAGTACATCAAGGATCCAATCAACTGCCTGTACATAGTGGGATCCACCAAATTTGAATATGAAGTCGAATCACTCAACTTCTTCAAATTTGTCATCATAGGTGTAGCCATGGACTTGTAGTCCATCATACCGAATTTGCGCAAGATCTCAACTGTGTACTTCCCCTATCCGAGGAAGATCTCACCTGGTCTCCACCACACCTCCAATCCCAAGAAATAAGCCATCAAGCCAAGATCCTTCATCTCAAACTTAGAGGCCAACACCCTCTTGCACCCGACAATGAGCCTCTCTGCCCTCGTAAGGAACAGATCATCAACATACAGCACCAAGATCAAAGGATCGCCATCAACAACCTTGTAGTAAAGGTTGGGATCCGCATCACTCTTGGTGAAGCCCAAACTCATCAAGTATCCATCAATCCCGGAGTACCATGCCCTAAGTGTCTGCTTGTGTCCATACAAGGCCTTTTTCAATATGCAAACATGAGACTCCTTCCCATGTATCACAAAGCCTTGAGGTTGCTTTGTGTACACTTCCTCCTCAATCACACCATTGAGGAACACGGTCTTCACATCCATCCGATGTAAATCTCCAACCCATAATTGAAGCAAGAGAAATAATAGTCTTGATGGTAGTGTACCTGGCAACTGGAGCAAAAGTCTCCTCATAGTCTACTCCCTCTTTCTGAGAGAATCCTCTCGCCACAAACCTCGCTTTGTACTTCTCGATGCTGCCATCTGTTGCATGCTTGATCTTATAGATCCACTTGGAAGTCATCACTGACTTCCCCTATGGTCTCGAAACTATCTCCCACACATCATTCTTCATGATGGACTGATACTCTTCTATCATGGCATCCTTCCAAACCTGTTGGCCTCCTGCCTCCTCATAACTAGAAGGTTCGGAATCAATGATGTGACTCATCAATGCCATATAACTCGAGAACTTATGAGGTCGTTTGCTCTCCCTAAAAGTACCATTGGGAGATGCATGCCCATTTGCATCCTGCAAAGTGTCACGAAGCCATGTTGGCCTCTTCTTGATCACGGCAGCATCTCTAGGTAGATCCACTGGCTCTGTTGGCTCTATTGACTCCTCCTGATAGTCTGAAGGATGAACAACTGGACTAAAGGGATCTGTATGGTCATCCTTCAGATCCTCTTGCTCCTCACTATCAATTTCCATATGAGACTCTCTAGATCTCCTGAAGGCTACTTCTTCACCAAAAGTAATATTATTCTGTTGAGGGTTGTAAGGAACTGTCAACTCCCTCTCGATCCTTGCTTCCTTGCAGAAATCACTGAAGTCATTTGAAGTATATTGAAGTCTTCATGGAGTAGATCCATGTCTTCTGAGAGAAATCATCAATGAATGTCACAGGGTACAGGAATCCACCCAAAGATGC
This sequence comes from Picea mariana, assembly GCA_032191745.1. Taxonomy (NCBI): domain Eukaryota; kingdom Viridiplantae; phylum Streptophyta; class Pinopsida; order Pinales; family Pinaceae; genus Picea; species Picea mariana. The sequence continues at coordinate 10,013 of JASDQU010295235.1, read as the reverse complement.
AACTGTCATAGGTCCACATACATCTAAATGTACTAGATCCAAGATCCCCTTGGACCTGCTGTCACTGCTCGAAAAAGATCCCTTGGCATTCTTGCCAAGTTCACATCCTCTGCAAATGCCATCATGCTCTACCTGAAGCTCTGGAAGTCCTATGACCATCCTCTTCAATGTTGGTAAAGCCCTATAATGTAAGTGTGAAAATCTTCGATGCCATAGCTCACACAAAATGATGTTGTCATATACCAATGTCTGGGTTGCTCGTCCCAACAATCTGTATAGACCTCCCTCTCGAACACCAATCACTGTTGCGGAGTCTATAGCAGCGCTGTTAGTTATCACAGTGCGACCGATAGTGGCTTGCAGAGAAACAGAGAGTGACCAAAAGAGTTGGTCGCACTTATATATACTTGGGCGGAGTGTCCTTTCATTAATGGACATGTCTTTTCCATTATTGTCTTTTCATTAATTAATTTATTATTAATTATTGATTATTTATATATTTATACATTATATTATAAATATATTTATTTATATATTATATTTATGTTGATGATTATTTCCTCACATGCATGTCTAATTAATATAGATCACTCCATCTTAGAGCAGGCAATGTGAGAGAACCTCGAGCCTTTATCACTCCTTGTCAAATCAGCGTGACTACTAGGCGAAAGACTACACCTAGGCCATTCGCCACTAGCCAAATCAGCATGGCCCCGTGAGTGAATGTATCACTCTCCCTTGGTCAAATCAGCATGACCAATCTGAGAGAATGTCTACCCGATGCTGCTAACTAGGTAAACATCAACATCTTGGACCATTCGCCATTGGCCAACTCAGCATGGTCCCGTGAGTGAATGTATCATTCTCCCTTGGTCAAATCAGCATGACCAATCTAGGAGAATGTCTGCCCGATGCTGAAACATCAACACCTGCAACAGTCTCTAGTCTCGTTTCCTCTTGGATGAAATCATCCCATAGTTTCTCGAAGGTATCTTATCTTGGGCCATAGACACCTCAAACAAACAGCTGCCAAGAAGATAAAAACCCATTCAAGGATATGGGTACTAGCTCTTCACTCTTGGCATCTTCTCCAACTGCTGCAAGCTAACCACGAAGTTCAATAATCTTCATCGATTATTTGGCTACGGTATTTGTCTTGTTCTTCTGTGTGGCTCTAAGCTTATTCCTCAAAAGCATCTTCCAATTGATGTTATCACTCTGACATAGAGTGACTAGAGCATCAAACATTTCCTTACCCATGGTCTTCCCAACAATGTGAAGGATCAAATGAACCTTCATAGAGTCATGGATGACTCACTTTGTTAGCCATCTTCTTTTTATATTTCAGCCAACTTCCTCAGATCGGTAAGGTCTACAACCTTAGTCTCCATGAAACCCCAAAGATCATTCTCCTCCAACAACATTTGTACCCAACACTTCCACGGAACGAAATTGGAAGGGCCTTCCAATCTGTCTTCATATCTAAAGACTAAATGTAGTCATACTGCTGCTCCTGGAACATACTGCTTGACAAAACATATCAGCAACCTAAAACAGCCTATCACAAGTCCATAGTGCTTTTCTCAAGCACAAATCTCAGGTATCCCACCCTTGAAACCTTCCGACAACTCCCTATCCCAGGTGGAAGCCCTACTCTCCATACACTGAGTCCAGCAAACATGCTCTGATACCATGTCAAAAATCAGATCCCTGTAACCAGATTCTGCACCCAGTAATTTAACCTTAATTATAGATAGCTTAAAACTGAAAACACCAATCAAAACAACAGCTATAGAGTACATTACCTTACAAACACACACTGCTGATAATATGAAGTTTGAACAGTAGACACGCAGATCTGAACTCTCAAAACAACATGTGTTCTACTAACTATAAATAATAAACTCACAAAGCAAAAGCTCAAATCTCTAACTTGCTGACTGTCTCAGTAGTGCGCCCTTTATCTTTTTAATAAAATAAGAGATAAGGGAAGATACAACGTATTTAGACACATGCAAGAAGTTCCCCCAACTGGAGTCAAACTGAACTGGAACTTTCTAAACCTGGAACAGCAGTGAACCGGAGATGAAACTGGAAATAAACTAGGATTGAAGCATGCATGCGCCCTCTACTCCCCTACATAACTGCACTTTCCTCACACTCTGCTGAGTCCAAGATCCCAAGCAGACTATTGCATGGACCTACTGCTGTGTGCGCCCTGGTGCAGTGGAGAACTAACCGAGCTAAACAGGTAAAAATTCTAACAAGAACAATTTGGAGAAACTTTCAGTTAAGTACTTGAAGAAATTATCTTAGATAAAGAGCTAAGGAAAACAAAAAATGAGGATAACTCGTGAATACAAATAACAGGAAGAGGACAACAATGAAGATCAAGAACAAATGGAAAAAAAACTTCCATATAGACACAACACTTTTGTTATGTAAAGAAAAATCATTTATAAATAAGCTATTTTGCTTATAAGTTGATAATTTTGTAGTCTGTCATAAAGTTATGATCCTGGGCTATTAGGATATCCCATTATAATATTTGTACAAGGCCACTTATCTGAAATAAGGCCTGAAAAGTTAATTAGAGTGACAAGAAGTAATGAGGGCCTAATTACCCCTTAATGGTAACTTGGGCTTCAAGTTAGGGTTGCACTCCCTGTTTGCATAAACAAGGGTTCCATTTTTCTGTATCAATCAATCAAGCTATGAATCAAATCTACTACTTTTCTGTAGCAGATATCTTTTGGAGAAGTTTTCCCCTGAGTTTTAGGATTTGTAGGTGCAATCCACTTGGGTGTGCAAGTGCCCCCAACCCAATATTGTTTATGTTTTTGGCTCTTACTTCTTTCAATCTTTGTTTTGCACCAATTTTACTTCTGCTTTATTTCAGTTCATATCTGCATTTGCAGTAGTAGTGTACCATTTTTGCATACATGCATGCTATAGAGAAACTCCTTAAGTTGTTGATATTTGTCAAAATTGACCCCACTTCAGCAAGGGCCGTCTCAAAGTTTGTTCTTCTAATCAATAAAGTTTAAACTATAAAAAAGAATTTGTGCAGCTGATTATGAAAATCTGCCCTTACCCAATACTAGTGATGAATTTGAGTTCTGATTTTGAATCACTAATTTCAAACCAGTTATAATATGTCAAAAAGAAAAGAAAGTTATGTTAAAGCAGAATTAAGTTAGTTGTATCTACTGGAACATTTATGCACAAAAAAATACCCTCATCGGCAAATCAGCATTAACCTGGAAAAAGGCATGCACCAGTGAGCACATGCACATGCACTCTCAAAAACAAGAAACTACACTAAACTACATTCAAACTAGGCTTGCAGCAAAAGACAATTTCGATATTTAGTACACAAGTATAGAACATCTAATGTGACATAACCTGTTGGGAATCTATGAGAGCCTTGCACCTGTTATGCAAAGGCATTTCTATTAGAAATTCAGAAAAGTACCGACCTGTTCTACAAAATCACTTAAAGCAAAACCATGGTACCTATAACAGCTATGATTTTAAATTCTAGTTCTCTAAAACAAACACAGCCCTGATTCTCCTCTCTGTCCCATTGGATTTACACCATTACTCTTTAGAGGTCTTTCATCTCCTGCTAAAAGATCATACTGTAAGCAAATCGAATTTTGGCTATAACTAGTGTGCAACAAACCTTCATAGGAATCAGAAAGCTGCATCAGAATTCAACTGCCATAGCCTCGAATGAGTTCACCCACATCAAAGCAAATTTCAGTAAAGATACTCGCATTGATTTGTTTGGTAGACTAATCTTAATCAGAAAAGAATTTAAGAAATGACTCAGTTGTATGATTCAATGGTCTGAGTTCAAGTATTTTTTTTCAACCATAGGTCCATTTGCACCAGTAGATAAGAGATTGCTCCACAGTGTGTTAAATTATAATAATATCAGTACTGATTCATTTTACGTTTGAGCAGCATTCTGTTAAGCTTAAACTGAAAAGGTTCTAACTTTTTAACTAAAAATTACTTCTTTTGTTGCATTTTAAAGAACAACATGACCTACTCAAGAAAACTCTCATGTCCTGCTTGAAACTATTATGTAACTTGTCATGCCTTAATTTACTCAACATATCAGACAGTTCAAAATAGCCCTGATTACAATAAGTATTAAAATCGTGTTGCACAGATTTATGTAAAGTCTTTCTTGGCTATATTTCTGTTTAGGTCTTTCTTAGCTAACAAATTGGCTTAGATTTGACTAAATATAGAAACTTCTAAAGTAGCTCTTTATGTACTTTGAGAATTCAAAATTAATTAATCTTCCAAAATGATCTTGATTTTGGCCTGGCCAGTCTCAGGACTCAAAGGTAACTCCATGCTTGTTGAGAACCCGCATCCTTATCATGGCTTGGTCAGCACCAACCATTTACAAATTTGTATCATCAAAGTCTAACCGCTTAAAATTTCGCTCAAAGCCCGAATAAGAGTTTACACTCATAAGTCAATTGGGTCTAGCCCAAGCGTTTGTATGATTGAGCGTTACACTCATAAATCAGCTCTAACGGCCAGAATAGCCAGGGAAGCAGAACTTAGTAAAAGGTCTAACTGTAATAAAAACTTGCAACAGCAATTAACAGACTGTTGTCGTCTGCTACTTATTTATTTTTTGTTTTGATCAGCATCCCTTTAAGTTTAAACTGAAAAGGCTTTAAGTTTTACCAAAAATTTACTTCTTCCATACAATTTTAAAGGACCACATAATCTACTCGACACAGCTTTCTCCTGAAATAATTTGCAAACTTGTTATATCTTAATTTACTCCATCATATCAGACAACAACAACATGTTGCACAGAGTTATGTTGAGGTCTTTCGTAGCTAGAGTTCTGTTAAGGTCTTTAATAGCTAACGAATTGGCTTAGATTTGACGAAATACAGCAACTTCTATGGAGCTCACTACGTACTTGAATAAATCAAAATTAAATCTGCCAAAATGATTTTAAGTTTGAGCTGGTCAAGCTCGAGGCTCAAAGATAACTACATAGTACATGCTTATTAGGAACTCGCATTCTCACCAAGTCTTGGCCTGCACCAGCAGCTTACAGTTTTGTCATCATTAAAGTCTAGCCGCTTACGATTTCACTCAAAACCAAAATAATAGTTTACAATCATTAATCACCTCTACTAGACAGTGCCAAGCAGACCTTAGTAAAAGCTATAACTTAAATAAAAACTTGCCACGGCTATAGACAGGCAGTTATCTCCTGCTATGTAATTTTTTGAAGTTGACCTCGCAAAGATCGGGCCTCAAATGTAACTATGTGCTTATTAGGCAACCAGGTTCTTACTATCACTGGCTGCCTAGGAACTTTCAGGCATGGAAATCTTAACTGCTTACATTTCACTAATCGCATTTTAAGATAGACTATTTTCTTGAACAATATCGGCGAAGAACTTTTCTAAAACTCATTTTAAACGACAGAGGATTCGGCCAAATTTAATCGGATTTAATTTTACAACAAATCCTACCGTACATCTACAAAGTCGAGAGAAAAATACAAATCGATACGTCCAGATATAAACGCCAAACCGAGGAGACCATCATGCAATCATTGCAGGTAAAATTCTATGTATTTGCCGAACTTGCTGAAAGATTTTACCAGAAAATAAAGAATTCAACGAAAAGAACCTCCAATTTTATTTAGCAAAACTAGCTCTGGCAATCCGCCTTATGCTCTATCTGTGGCATGTAATCTGTTATGTTACCGTAGGGTTCATCGGAAGTCTAATTAAAGGATAAGGTTGAGAAATTTTGGTTCATCGATTAGCTTCCATTAACGGCGAAAAAATAAAACCTAAGCTAAAATTCAGGGACAATAAGCAATAAACCACGGCTCAAATATCAACTCCTAATCGGAATAAAAATAAGACTGTCCGAACCTCTAACTCCCTAAAATGCTTAATACAAGACCAATGGCCGCTTCAACCAGATTAATGAATTAGAAATAAATAAATAAAATACAAGAAACGGCGTACCAGCTCCGAAATGCACCAGGGTAAGCCTGCGAGATAAAGCACCAGGCCTTAATGCGGTTCGAACGCTCGCACTGTTTGTTTGTCTGAAATTGAATGCCGACAGAACGGCTGTGGAAGAACGTGCCATCGGCTGGATTGAAGATGATGCCAACATCACCATCCTCGCCATTTGCATGCTCTGCTGCTGCTTCGTGTCGAAGGGGAATACTTAGCCCAATCTCTTACCCCGCCGCACATCGAAACACCGCATTAAATGTTACATTCTTCAAAGGGACACATGTCCTCCACGAAATGCGATTTCTCTCGTTGTCAACACATTTTCATGGTTCCATGGTTGAAGCGAAATAAAGAAGGCATCGGATGCTCCCCGTCCTTGTGTTGTTGGTATTCTTTAGGTTTAGTAACCAGGATTGAGGTGTTGTTTAACTTTCTGGATCATAAAATTTCTTGTAAGATTTTGGGCAAATATTCCCCAAAAATATTGAGGAAACAAAGTTATTTCATAAACTAGTTTATTAAATATGATTAAGAAACATCGTATTCTTTTATAATTTAAGATATATAGTTAAAGCAAAAAGTTGTATAAATGTAAAATTTTATAATAAAAATAATTGTGATTTATGAATGTTTTATGAAGCATTGTATGGATCAAAAGCTTTGTTAATATTGAAATTGTATTTAAAATGCAAGTTTATATATTGATGTCATAATCAATTTTTTTTATATATTAATATTATTTAAAAACTTTAATTTTGTGTGCTTTTTCCATTTCACTTAATTGTAGTTGTAGTTTTTATTATATCTTTTTAAATGCAATTTTATTTAAGCATAATAATATATTTTATTATTATTTAGTGGATCAATATATTTTATTATTATTGAGTAGATGTTGTAACACTCAATCAACATTACCAGTGAATTAATATCACATAACATTAAAATATAAATTCTATAATCTAAGTAAAGGAGAGGATAAGTATGTATATCCAAAAAACAATTAAAATAAATAATTATCCCTTTGTCTTTGTGTGTGTGCACACTAGTATATATCCATATTAACTTCTTATCTTTTCATGTGATAAGAGGTAGCAAATTCATTAACACCAATGATAAATTCAAGAGTAATAAGGATTTATGCTTAATTTATTATAATTGCATTGCCTACATACACACATTGACTACATACACACTGACATATATTTATATTATTTCTTGTCTCTTATGTGACCAAAGCTAGCTAATGCATTAATGCTAATAACAAAATACAGGGATAAGATTGATTTATGCCTAGTTAATTATAATTGTGTCACATTTACATTAGCATATATTCATCTTAACCTCTTGTCTCTTATGTGATGATAGATGGCAAACCCACTAATGTAAATAATGAAATTAGATTTGAGATGGATTTGTCTCTAGAATGGTTATAATTGTGTTGAGAGGCACATTCAATGTTATTACGGCTATTGTGACTAGGCTACTACAAGAGAGCAGTGATGTCACTTGCATGAGGTGCCAAAGGGCCCATTAATGCCAATGCATGGAGCATTCTCGCCATCACTTTGAACATGGGTCATCACACCGACAACTACTCCAAGTTAGCACAAGACCACAACCTGACAAACAAAAACACGGTTGCCCTTAAGTAGACATGAGAGTAGGCTTTGATCCACTTACATGTGCACATGGAGTGCAATGCAAGCCTCACACATTCAACCACTACCTCCAAGTGCTTGTATGGGGCCTTAAGGGACCATAAAAAACTTCCTTCTTTTTGCCATTATTATTATTATCAAGGAAGTATTGTATTATTCAGCCCATGGGTTATGCAACATACAAAATAAGGAGGATGCCCACCAAGGTTTGGACCTATTTCATCCTTACGATAACTACTCCAAGTTGTTGCTAGACTGCAACTTGACAAACAAAAATGATTGGCCTCGAGGCATACATGAGGATGGAATGTGATCCACTTATGTGTGTGCAATGAATGCAATGCAAGCTCCACGCAATCAACCACTATTGTCAAGTGTTCCTATGGCAACTTAAGTGGCTAGAAAAACTTCTTACTTCCCCATCATTATTGTAATCAAGAAAGCATTTATTATTTGGGTTATAGGCTTTGTAACATATTTCATAAGGAGCATGCCAATAGATTTGAAAATGAGTCATCCTTATGGCAACTACTCAAAGTTGTCTCTAGGCCACATTGCAATGGACATAAAATGGTTGACCTTGACATGAATACGAGGATGAGCTTTGATCCACTTATGTGTGCACAAGGAGTGCAATGCAAGCCTTGCATGTTTGACCTCTACCTGCAAGCACACCCATAGAACCTTTAGGGGTTTGAAAAACTTATTACTTTTACCTTTGCTGCTATGATAAGGAAAGCATTATATTATTTACCCCATAGGAACCTATGCAACTTATGCAGCAAGAAGCATGTCTACCAAAACTTGAACCTATGTCATCCTTACAGCAACTACTCTAAGTTGTCACCAGACCACATCCCGATAAACTTTATAATGGTTGACCTTAAGATAGCCATGAAAGTGGGATATCCATTTATGTGTATGTGGGAAATGTAATGTAATCCTCGCACAATTGACCACTACCTCCAAGGGGGGCCACGACACCTTAAGGTGTCAAACAAACTTCTTACTTTCCCTTATTATTGTTATAATCGATAAAGTATTATATTATTTAGCTCGTGGGCTACATTACATATGTAGTAATGAGTATGTCCACCAAGGGTTGACAATAAGTCCTTTTTATGGCGATCACTCCAATTTGTCACTAAACCACACGTAACATATCAAAAAAGGTTAGCCTTAAGGCATACACGAGGGTAACCTTTGACCCACTTATGCATGAACAAGGAGTACAATGAAAAATTCCCACATTCAACTACTACATCCAAATGCCCCCATGGCAACTTAAGAGATAGAAAATGCTTCTCCCTTACCCCCATTATTATTATAATCAAGAGAGTATTATATTATTTATCTCGTAGACTATGCAACACATGCAATAAGGAGCATGTCCACTAGGATTAAAACATCATCCATCCTTTATTAAGCCCTAATATTGGCTCATTAACCCTTAATTGGGGCATATTAGATTAGTAATGTTATTTTATTTATGTCAGCTTTAGG
>JASDQU010295229.1:0-14186 GCA_032191745.1 Picea mariana | reverse complement strand
CAATCTTAGGAACGTGGTTGGTCTTCAAACCAAAGTTGGAGTTTCTCCATTCTTGATTCACCTTCCTTGTGTCCTCATCATGAATTTCATGGGATACATTTTCAATTTCAGGTGTCTTCTCTGTTATGAAATTTTTTCAATACTTCCATGATCTCCCCTTTTAAACCATCCATCTTAGTATCCAACTTAGCTTCCATTGAATTCATATTCTTTTGTAGTTCATTTATGTCCCTACACATTTCTTCACCTTCATCAAGAGTCCAATTAGGATTTTTTGGAGGCTTATTTGGTGTAGAAGTTCCCTTTTTTGGTGGCATGTTGGCCAAGTATCACTTTTGAACCTTGATTTTGAGGTGGTTCTGCTGGACAATATTTCTTCTGTTGTATCTCCCAAATTTTGGTCCTTCTGGGTATGAAAATTTATTTTAGGTAGTTCTCTGATATTTCTTCTCTGCAATGCCACAAGTCTGATCAAAATTGGATGTGCCAAGTGGAATTTATGGTAACTTCCCCACAACTTGCCGATTTTTGGCCTTTCCAAGAGATCTCACTGGTATAGCGTGCCAAACATAAAATAATTGATATAAAATTTTGAAACTCACACCAGAAGTACTACAAACTATCCACAATCCAATGAAACTAGTCCCACTCAATTTGGATACTCTAGGAAGAAGTTATGATTGTTTTACCTAGAACACCTTCTTCAGACTAGTCAATAGGACTAGTCAGACACCCTATCTTACACAGGGTGTATCTACAAATTTAAGATGACCCAGAAGATGAAATTTTTACCATAGATACCTTACTACTTTCTGTAAATGTCCTCTGAATTTCAGGGTCTGAAACGTTACAAAACATTTTTTACAGAGAAAATTACGCAATGACTTAGTTCAGGATGATTCCAGAACCCTATCTTAAACATGTTGTATATATGAAAGTATAAGGCCTCAGGAGATGAATTTTGAACCCAACGTACCTTGTTCTGTCTACTAAATATCCTCCAATCCATTCCTTCTGAAACGTTGTAGAAAAAAATTATAGGGAAAACCCCAAGGTGTATCAGATGTAGCAGTGAAACCCCAAAACCTTGAGCTTTGATACCATATGTTAAGAACCAAATATCAATATAGCATAGAAAAACCTCCGAAAAAGTACTCAACGTCTTGAAAAAGAGATAATTTCAGATAATAAGCCTCTTCAAGGGGGCAACGTCCTTTTACCCCACTTAAATGTTCAAGTACAAGATGATTTGAAATGAAAATGTCTCCTTGGTATATGTAGGAGACTAGGAGGTATAATTACAACTAATGGCCTAAAGCCGACATAAATAAAATAACATTACTAATATAATATGCCCCAATTAAGGGGTAATGAGCCAATATTAGGGCTTAACATATTTCCATAATTCTTAACAAACTTGTGATAATAACCTGTTAAACCCAGAAATCCACACGAGATTTTGAGAGTCTTTGGGTGATGCCAATCTGATCTACCCCGACACTGACCTTGACAACAAGATGATCCAAGTACTTGAATTTCGAGGTGCCAAAAGCACATTTAGATTTTCTGAGGAAAATTTGGTGCTGAGAGAGTAGATGGAGAACTCGATCCACATGAGCAAGATGGGATGTCTAGGTTTTACTATAGATGAGAATATCATCAAATAAAACTATGACAAAATGACAGAGAAAAGGACGAAAGACATGATTCATGAGGCTTTGGAAAGTGGAGGGAGTATTACACAAGACAAAGGGCATGACCAAAAAATCATACTGGCCCTCGTGAGTTCTAAATGTAGTCTTATGAATGTTTGCCTCTTTCATATGGATTTGGTGGTAGCCAGAATGAAGATCAAGTTTACTAAAGAATTGGGTTCCACTCAATTCATCCAGGAGGTCATCAATGACAGGAATGGGAAATTTGTCTTTAATGATGAGTTTGTTGAGGGAGCAGAAGTTAGGACACATGCACCAAGAACCTTCTTTATTTAGGACCATGACCACAGGAGAAGAGTAGGGGCTCATACTAGGGAGGATAACACCTGCGTTGAGAAGTTCTTGAACAATTTTCTCAATTTCATTTTTTGGGGAAAAGAGGTGACGATAGGAACAGATATTGGGAGGAAGGATTCCTGGGACAAGGGGAATGGAATGATCATGAACACCACGGGAAGGAGGGAGTCCCCGGGGAGTGGAAAAAACCACTTGATGTTTAGAGAGGATTGATTGGAGGTCCTGCGACATAGAGGGTGTCTCAGTTTCTTGTATGGCATGAAGTTGGGAAATAATGCTAGAATAACCTTTTTTGAGCATATTTTCCATGTGATGGGAATTGATGATCTCCGGGGAACTGACGGTGATGCCTTGGAACTTATATTGTTGGCCCTCCTGATCGAATTGCATGGTTAATTCCTTAAAATCCATGAGAATGGGACCCAAAGTCCTTATCCATTATGCACCCAACACAATGTCACAACCGCCCATGTCGATAGAAAACATATGAGATTTCATGTGGTATTCACCAATTTGGAGACATATTTTCACAACGCCTTCCAAATTTCATGTACTTACCATTAACAATCTTGATTTGAAAATTATTGATTGAACAGATATAAAAATTAGTTTCTTGGGCAATGTGGTGATGAATAAAATTATGGGTGCTTCCACTATCAACAAGAATGATGACCGTCCTATGCTTGATGTAACCAACTAGCTTGACGGTTTGGGGAGGAGAGAAGCCAGTGAGATAATTTAGGGAAATGACCAGTTCTACTTCGAGAGGGTCTGAGGGATGGGTTATGTCAGTGGGTTCAGGTGACATGGAAACAAGGGAAGCCTCAACATCCTCTTCTGAAACATCCTTCGAGATCACCATAAAAATATTTTGTTCCTTACACTTGTGTCCCATAAAATATTTGTGATCACAATTATAACAAAGAGCTTTGAGTTGGCGTTTATCCATTTCGACCTTGGTCAATTTATGGATCTTTAGTGGAGTATAAGGAGGAGTGGGAGTTACTGGTTTAGTGCGAGGAATAAAGGAGGGTTTTTAGTTTTGAGAAGAGACAACCTATTGTTCTTCCTTATCTCTTTTAGTAGCATCCACCAAACTTTGAGGCCAAGCCATGAGGACATGGGCACGAATCTCATCCTTGAGGCCACTGATAAAACATTCTCGGAAAAAATCATCAGAAATTCCCTCTGTACGGAAATCCAGTCGCTCAAAAGCAGTTATAAATTCTTTCACTGTGCCAGATTGTTTCAACTTTGTCAAACAACCTAAATGGTTGGTTTGAGTGTCAAAGAGTTCATAAATCTCTTCCACAAAGTGTGTCCAAGCCACATACCCTTGGCGAACATTTTTTCTCCATTGCCACCATTGGCAACGTTCTTGATCTATATGGAGAACACCATACTGGAGATTGGCCAACTCATCTGTAATGCCATACAAAGAGAAATAATGTTCCATTTGAGTTACCTAGATAGTGGGATTCGAGCCATCAAATTTGATCACATTCACACGCAGAAGGCATAGGTCATGCTGAAAGTGATGGGGTTGAAAATTCTAGGAATGAGAGGAAGTTTCACCTTCGGTATGAAAAGGTGGGTCAGATAAGGGAAGATTTTTAGGGATATGCAACTTGGTGCAGATCATCTTATTGACAGATTCAAGCTAGGTAGTAATGTCTTGTTTGAGGTATTGTTTGAGTTCCTCGATTGAGGCGATGATGTAGGAATGCATTTTTTTATTGATGGTTGCAATATTGGCACTGATTTGTCTCACTTCTTGTTGGGTTTCTATGAAATTAGAGTGAAAGGTATTAAGCGATCTTCCAAGTCTTTGCTATGGGTATGGGCCATGATGACGAGGGAACACAAAAAGGGGCAGGTGGGACCACACAGAAAATGGGTTATGGGTGAAGTGTATCACAACGATCAGGGTGACAAGTTGAATCTAATGGGGTAAAGCCAAAATAAGGGTGTTGGAAGGGATTCAAGTCCACGATAAAAAAAAAGTTGTTGAAAAATGATAGGTATCACTGCGATAAGTGCGAAGAGAGAAATCAAATAGAATAGGTTTCAAATAATGGTGCCAACATGATCCAGACTTGTTTTATTTATTTATTTTTTTACTCTTGTGGAGTTATACTCCGATATGAAGAATATTGTAGCAATGAAATGCCCAAATTCTTAACAGGAAGAAATGTGTAGTAATTTCACAACTCGAATGCAGTAGACACAGTTGCATGGAAATAGATCTTGTCTATTATGTTTTTTTTTCCATCCTAAAGGTTAGGTATTTAAGGGTTATACATACAAGGGTTTTCCCTGTGCTATAGCTCTCTGATATATGTGTGGGGTCCAACATTAGTACTTGACCCAATATCTCAGGGCACCAACTAAGGAGGCTAGATTGTGCCCTTAGCTGTACTACCCGACTACCCAGGTACTAGAAAGTATTTTCCCAAGTGTTTTTCTCAGTGGAACTATAGAAGTCTAGCACCCGATCGATTTATCTATGGATGGCTTTAGGGGATCTAGTTCGATTCGTATACAGGTGTTATCTGATGCGCTACCACTCGAAGGGGTGCCGACAAGGGTTACAAGGGTGGCCAATATATGTGCGCTTAAGTACCACTTGTATTTCATGCGTGTATGAATCCCCGACCGTGATTTTATGTGCATAACGACATATATCTGTAGCTTAAAGATGCTAGAATACGTCTCCACCCTGAAAAAATTAACCCACAATTTCCTGCCGAGGAAGGTGCTCTGATACCACTTGTAATATTCCATATATAAAATAGTATGCAGAACATAAATAATTAGCTAGAAATGTCTTATGAACAACAATATAACCAGAACAACACCACAATAATACCAAAATGATACGAGAATAACACCAGAAAGAACGCTTTGATTAATGAGAGCAATGTTCACTTGCATCTTCGAGGGGGAAACCTCCAGCAGAGTAGATCCCTATTACAATAATATCCAAGACAAGAGTTCTCATATCCTCGACTCCTATTTATACTAAATATGTCTATCAAAAGAACCATCTAGAGGAAGATCCTTCTAGAAGCGGAAGCTTCTATTAGGTCTTCTTACATTGGACTCATTCTTCCTTATTGCTAGGCCTTATTAATATTGACCTTTATTACATGGAAATATATATTCTACCTACGTGAGGGGTTACGTCCCTAACATATTAGGACAATATTCAGTAGCGTGAGTATTATTCTTGTAGTTTGCACACCAAGGTCTTCTTGGAAGTGGACAATCTCTAGCCAGATGCCCTTTCTCATCACAATTGTAGCAACAAACTGGTCCTCTTTCGCCAATTTATCCACCTCTGTATCCTTCTCTGCCTCCGTGACCTCCTCCAAACCCTTGAGGTCCTTCATTCACTCTAAATGTGGATCGATCCAACCTATCTGCAAGAGAATCTAGAGTGTGACATTGATTGGTAGTGTGATTAGGAAAACCCCAGATCTCACAATACACTATATTCATAGAATTTATATACTTTTTCATAATGGGGAAATTCCTTGGAGAATGCATGTGACTTCTATATATCTCACAATAATCATTAGTTTGGACTCCCTGATTGTTCAGAAATGCATGATATTGAAAAATCTCATGAAATGGTGTTGTAGAAGCTACTTGCACAACTCCTCATGATGGACCTATTGGCAAAGGCACCATTGGATTACTAGAGGGCCCTTCTCCTCTCATTATTGGACATTCGGTCATCTCATGACGTTCTGTATAACATCTTGTACACCATACTTGCAATAGACTTTCCTTACGAAGGGTGAACTCTTGGATTTTGTTTTTTAATGTAGAGATCTGACCCTGTAGTTGTGGAATATTGGAATCTTCAAGGGGTCTCATAATCCTCAAGCTTCCTAGATAGCCTATCATAGTCTCAATATTCATGGCTTGCTCCAATGCTTCTCCTAGAGAGTTTATTCTCTACTGTGTCAAAGGGATACGAGTTAGAGATAGAAGCCCTTGAATGAACCAATCCATTTTTTGATCTTCATGAATAGGGTTCACCAACATCCCTATTTTATATTTAAATCTTTGACTGTATTCCCATGCATATTCCCCATATCCCTTCTTTATCTTCTGCAACTCAAAAAGAGATTGTTGCTCTGACTGGGGAAACCAAAATTATGCAATAAACCTTTGTCTTACTTGAACCAGAGTGAAATCTTGCCCTTGAATCCCTGACTCAATAGTATTCATGTACCATTTGAGAGCTTGACCCCTTAAAGTGGTATAAAACTCAACCAATTTGTTCACTTTTGGAGTCCCTCGTGACCTCCAGATGGATTCACATAGAAACCAATGTTGTTCAACGTCCTCCTCTCCCTTTCCCAAATACTCAAGGTATGGAGTAAGGGATATTACAATTTGTGTTCCCATAAGTGAAATAATAGGTCCTACTAAAATAAACCCACAGATTCCTAGTTATGATATAATGACAAAACTTACCACACTTCCACTACTACTACTACCCAACGAACTTGCAAAACTCACCAAACTAGGAATAGTAGGAACTATAGAAATTATTATATTTGTAGATGGTGCCGAGGGAATAGGTGATTCATAATTGGTTCCTTTACCACTAGAATGGATTTATTTGATTTTGGAGGTCTCATTCACTTGAAGTGCTGCATTTACCTCCTGATTCAATCCAATATCATCTGGTGTTACAGGTTGTGATTCTCCCGAAACTCCCTCTAAAGTCTGGTATGAACATTCTTCATCACTGGTGGCATCTATCCTTTCTCTTTCATCCATTTATTCCCAATAACCTTCCTCTTTTCTACTTCCTCTAGAACTCTCACCTATCCCAATAACTCTCTCTATCAACTATTGACTGTCCAGACTTCCTTGTCTCTGCAACTTCCATAACTCTTCTAGATATTCTCTATCACCACCATTTCTTCTGATATTCTTCCACAACCAATAAATATTCCTTGGTGCTATATTCATTTGGTTTTTCCTTCATCTTTCCACAATGGTATCCTTCCTTAGAGCTTGTTCATATCTTGCATTCTTCTCTTGACGATCCCCCATATCTCAATGAAAACTTCTTGGTATCAACTCATGAACCCTCCTATAAAATCACCTTCCCCCGAGCATAAACAAGGGTTTAAGATAACATATTAAATAAAGGAGAAGACTAATACAACCTTGATCCATAGAGGGTTTTCCCCAAAAAATATTCCTTTGACTCCTTCTCTGAATATAAATTTTTCTTTCTAAAAGTCTTGATGACTCTCCGTAGTGAATTCAATGATATAACCTTCCAAAGTAGTTTGCACCCAAAAGTCCACAGATCGATACATCCAATGATATAACCAATGAAGAGCTGTCAGACCCTCAATAGTCTAGTTATATCTCCTTTTGACCTGATATTTGTATTATATGGCTTCTTATATCGATATAACCACTGAAACAACTCTTCAGAGAACTTAATCCAAAATATTGCGTATTGATCACTAGCAGAATCTAAATAAAAAACAATATCCTTCAAAACCATAAAAATCTTGTGCCATAACTAGGCCTCTTGCCTTATGAACACATCACACTTCCTTTCATGCCAATTTTAAACCTCATACTTGTAGATCCGATGAGGCATCCTCTAAAAATTTCCTTTAAATCTTGGTCCTAACAATAGAACCATTTGTTGGCACAAAATCGAGACCGAGGTTCTAGGAAGTTAACAACAAAGGGAAATGTTTTAGTTTAATAATGTTGGCATATTAAACCTTCCTCAAGGGAAGGAGGTCTCAACCAAAGCATATCCCAAACTTGTGTGATGAATGGAACTAAAGAGAACACAACATTGGATCTAGTTCGATACTACTCAGATCTATATATTAACCAGTAAAGCTAGGTTGCGATATCAATCAGATACTATCTAGATAAAGATAAGTAATCATGCAACACGAAGACAGGTCCATTCAAAACATGATAGGCAATTAGAGAAAAAAAATTTAGGGCCCCAAATCACTTTATTATATTAGAATCATCAGTATCAAAATCCCACATACAACATAGATCTTCAAAAATTCTTCTCGCACAACGAGATCTAATCCCTTGTACCCCATTACATACTCAAAACTTGTCATGGATGCAAAAATAACACCAAAAGGGATCGTGCAAAACCTATACATGATTGTGATATCCATATCCCAACCCAGATACTAACAACAACCCATTAACACATTAACATATCAACATATCAAAAACTTAACCCCTTCCCCATTACATTGCCTTCTTATTTATATTTTTCGTGTCTAGATAAAATCCACTCTTTGTTGCTTCTTGGATTCCTTTTTCTGCCCGTAGTCTTTCATCTTCTGCCATATTCCAGCTGGCACGTGATGCTTTTTATCTTTTCTGTTGATTTTAGACGTCCAACTGGCTTGCAATGTTTTTGAATGTTTCTGGTGCTTTTAGACTTCCAACTATTGCGTGACTTATTTGAATTTGTCTGTCACTTTCTTTATCCTTATCCTCTTTCCAAAAATTAAGGGCCCAACATTTCCCAATGAAATGGTTGATGGGTGAGTAGTCTTAGTTGATGTGCATCTTGGTGATATTGTGCATATGTTTGAGTGGTTTTGGTAAGAATATCCGATCTGGTTGATGAGAATACAGTGACAGGTCTTGATTATCAGGTTTATAGTGATAGTTTGATAGAAGCAAAGAAAATGATAGGTAAACTGATTGAGTTTGTGGTAGTCTGCGAGTTGCATTAAGGATAGAAGCCGACATCCACGATTTGTAGTTAATAAGGGTGTGGATACCCATGTGTTGCAGTACATATAGGTCACATATCAATAGAAAATATTTGAATAAGGTTGGTACAGGCCGTGACAAAGTGTTGGTACAGGTTGATAGTGATAGATTGACAATGGAAGTGATTCATTCAGTGATAGTGACACGTTTTCTACATTTTTCATTTATATTTTAGGGTGGTTGGATGACGCAAGGAAAGGGGGTTGTATCCTCCTTCTAGTTGGTGCCGAAGAATCAAGGAGTTGGAGCTTCCTTTAGGTTGGAGCTTGAGGACCATGTGGTTGTAGCTAGAGAACCCAGGAGGTTGTAGCCTCTTTCTGGTTGGAGCCATAAAATTAGGGATTTGGGGCTTCCTTTAGGTTGGAGCCATAGAATTAGGGATTTGGGGCTTCCTTTAGGTTGGAGCCTGGGAAACTAGGTGGTTGGAGCCTCCTTCTAGTTGGAGTTGGAGAATTAGAATTTGGTGCTTCCTTGAATGTAATTCTTGACATATAAGAAAAGAATTATGTGTTTTTCTCTCTCATTGGGTTTCCACGTAAATATTGGTGTATTGTGTATTGTGTGGATGTGTTTATTATTTTTTATTATGCAATGATGGATGTTAATGTTTATGATACAATAATTAATTGATTATGAACTAATGAATATGGTTGAATAAGTTAAAGTAATATAAACTATGATTAAAAGTGGCACAAATTTTTCATTACTGATTCACCCCCCCTCTCAATAATCCAACATTAACACATTAACACATCAACATATCAACAACTTAACCCCTTCCTAGTTACATTGACTTCTTATTTATATTTTTTGTGTCTATATCGAATCTACTCTTTTCCGCTTCCTGGATTCCTTTTTCCACCCATGGTATTTAGTTTTCTTCCATATTACATCTAGCATGCCATGCTTTTGACCTCTTCTCCTGCTTTTAGATGTCCAGTTGGCCCGTAATGTTTTTTACTACTTCTGGTGCTTTTAGACTTCTGGATATTGCGTGGCTTATTTGAATTTTTTTTTTGGTTCCTTTATCCTTATCCTCTTTCCAAAATTGAAGATACCAACATTTTCCAATGAAATGACCAACACCCTCACTGATTAAAAAAACAAACCAACCAACGAAACCCCAAGGAAATCAAGAACAAGGTTTAAAACGCTAGGAAATTGAAGGCTATCATGGTCTCCCCAAGAGACTCATGTGCACCCTCATATCCCCCCATCACAACATGGGTGATAATTAATTAAACAAGGCATAAAGGATTATCCCCGTTGGTTCCCCCCTCTCTCGTGGAATCATAGTTGGATAGTTGGTTGTCATTGATGCTTTTGGCAAGTTTCTTAGCATTGATGTCAACAAGACATGATTGTCATTGATGTCAACATATGTGATGGGTGTATTTGGATAAGTCTTCAAAGTGGTCCCCTTATGGCATATCTCTAAGCATGGCCCTCACGGGAAGACACTTTGAAGAAGTATAAAAGAAACCCATAGGTGTGGTCATGAAGATATAATTTGTTTGAGGAATAAGGACATGAAGAAGAGTGTAAATGTAGGTAACACACTCATAGATGGATATTCCTCACCATGCCATTTCCAATGGTAGGTGGAACGTCACGTAGTTCCTCACGATTGAGGAGTTATGAGGTCATGAAGTCGGAAGCCCCAAAGATGGGTTAAGAAGTGTTGATACTAAGAGGGGGGTGAAACAATATCCAGTATAATTTTAAAAATATTTTCAAATTATACTTCAACCATATTAAATATTCAATTATATCCAATGATAAATGAACAATAGTAGAAGAGTTACACCAATACACCACAATACACCATGCAAAATATATGAGAAATAACCAATAGTTATTGTTCCAGGGAAATAATGAATTCCAAAGGTAGCTACAACTTCCAAATATAAAGGGAGGGATAAACCTCCAAAAGGAAGATACAATCCTCCAATATCAAGAGAGGGTTTACCTCTCCATCCTGTCCCCTTCCTTCCACCCAAGAATAAATGAGAGATGATAAAACTTTACATTAAACCATCACCATCAACCAACCATCACATAAAACCTGATAATGCTTCCTGAGACTTCTTCAACTTCTACAATTCTTCACTTCTTAGAATATTCTGATCTTGTAGATAATATAACTAAATGTATTCTCTAAAACTCCTCCAATTTTCACTCCTTGAATCCTCCCCAAAAAAGGAGTTATAGAGAAAATGGTAGACCTTATTCACTTTTGGTTTATTGAGGAGAGTGAACTTGTACAGAATGCCCCATACTAAACATTTAACATCAGATTCTGAAATTCGCACACAAGAAACTACAACCCATACTCTTTCCAATTAAATTGGTCTCACATTATTTTGATTCTCTATGAAGAAGCTACGTCTGTTTTACCCAGAACACTTGTTTATGACTAGCTTCAGGACTAGTCAAAAACCCTATCTTCCACAGAGTGTATCTCCAAAATTTTAGCGAATAAAGAGCTTAAATTTTCACCAAAGGTACCTAGACATGTCTTCTCAATACCATACCAATTTCACCATATGAATCGTTCTACAAAAAACATTATAGAAAAAATGGTAAGATGACTTGTAAATAACATACCTTAGAACACATCACCAAAAGACTTCATCCTCCCTTGAAATTTGGCCTTCTTTACTTCATATTTCCTCTGAAATTCGACTTATATCTTATTGTTCATTAACAAACTTGTGTGTGTTAAAAAATGAATGTTTAATGATATGTATTTATACCCTTTATCTCACTTCCTTTTATCATTAGGGTCAACCTGACACTTTCTCATTTTGTAATTCTTTTATTTAATTATCTTCAGGGCCGACCTGTACTTCCTTATTCAATTCACTTTGTCATATTCAAAAATTCATTTCTCCTCAACCATGAGGATCCATGTGATGTTCCACCTACCACTGGAAACAACATGATATATACTATCCATCCATGGGTGTTGTATCTGCATGTGCACTTTCCCTCATGTCCAAATACCTTCATCAATATTGCGGTCCAAAAGCAATGACTAGGGTTGACATCAATGAAAACAACCAATATTTCAACAATCTCCCCCTTTTTCATTGATGGAAACACTCATTCTCCCCCTATCATCATGATCCCAATTTCTCTTCCCCTTTGACATCAATGGAAAAGGGTGGGGTTTCTCCCCCTGAGTTCAATGTCATAAGGTGGCCTTCTTCTTTGGGGCTTCTCCCCCTAAACATGTGGCACTCAATAACACTTCATCTTTATTTTTGGTCTTTGGGAATTTTTCTTCTCTGGAATCCTTTTGTGTGGCTTCTTTTTTCTCTCTCTTCTTCATGTCTAGGATGTATATGTTGTTCGGTCTTCTTGTTGCAGTTGCAACCAATATTCCTGAGTTATTTTCTCTGATTTTACATTTTCGAAAGTCAAATGTAAGAGTGTATCCTTGATCACATATCTTGCTGACACTGAGGATATTATGCTTCAGATATTCAGCCAATAGGACTTTTCCTACTTTTACATTTTCACTTCCAATCTTTACAGTTCCTTTTCCAAGTATTTTGGTAGATGAGTCATCTCCAAATGAAATATTTTCACCCTTTTTCTTCAAGCTGGCAAATTTTCTTTGATCTCCAATCATATGAGATGATCACCCACTGTCTATGAATCATTCATCTTCTTCTTTGCATTATTTAGCGACCAATGCTATTCGACAGTTTGCATTGTGTGGAATTTCTTTCCTTTTCCATGTTGTAGTTGGTATAGGGACATTTTTCATATGATTATCTTCCTTCATCTCTCTGCAATCTCGTGCTTTGTGACCAAGATTATTTCACTTGTAACATACAATATTTTGATCCATTAATGGGTTAAATGGATTATAATTTATATTGACAGGTCTACGAACATTTCCATATCTACTATTTTCACCATTCATGTAGCTTGCATAATTATTCCTTTCATTGATTCTACATTTGAATGCCTTGTGTCCAAAATTTCCACAAGTATAACAATGTCCAAGAAAGAAATTTTGATACCTGGGAGTAAGTGATCTTCTTTGTGGTGTGGTCCATATGGGTTCACGATCTATTATTCTATAGTTTCCTTCATAATGATAATGTTCATACCTGATGGGAGAGGATCTTCTTGATTTCTCATTCCTTTTGAATTCTAGTCTTTTATCTTGTTGTTCAACTTGTTCTGGAGTGTTGGTTTCATCATTTTCATCTTCCTTCTCTTGTTTTGTTGTCTTGAAACTGTCATTGTATCCTAGTCCTGTCTTGTCATTTGGATATCTTTGACTGCTAAGTATCTCATCTAAGTTTTTAGTGTTTTTTTCAAACTTCTTCAACTTTTCTATTGTCAACAGTAGCTCCCCTTTTGTGTGATCCAATTTTGCTTTCAATTTCTCATAATATTCTAATTGTTCCTTCAAGCTATCAATGGTCTTTTCAAGCTTGTAATTATCTTCTTCACAACTACTCAATTCACCTTTTAGTATCATGTTTGTGTTTCTAAACTTGCTATTTTTAGTTTCAGCATGCTTTGAATTTTCAAGATTCTCATCTTCTTGTTCACTCTCTGCATTGTCTTTGTATCCCCAAAAGGAATCAAGGTTGGTTTATTCATCTAAATCTTCTTCAGAAATGATTTCTTATTCTTTAGAACTCTTGTGATCATCATCATGGGTTTCTTGGGTTATGAAGAGGACTTCTCCTCCATCATTATCTTCTTCATCACTCTCATCTAAGGAGATGTCATGATCCTTGGAGTAGAAGCTCTTTTTATTGTTGAGACTTCTCTTTTTATAG
The DNA here is from genome assembly GCA_032191745.1 of Picea mariana. NCBI lineage: Eukaryota > Viridiplantae > Streptophyta > Pinopsida > Pinales > Pinaceae > Picea > Picea mariana. The sequence goes on along the minus strand of JASDQU010295229.1, from coordinate 559 downwards.
TAGCAGTTTTCAAAAATATGTCCTATTCTACCACAGTTAAAGAATTTGAGAGGAGACTTACCTTTGTATCTTCAAATTCCCTTCTGAAACCTTCTTACAGAATTTGTTATTTCTTCATCAAGGTTGTTATCCTNAAGGCTGCTTCATTGTTTGGATGGTCACTTTCTGTACCTGTTCTCATTTCATATGCTATAAGAGACCCATGTAATTCATCCATTTTGATTTTGGTCAAGTTCCTAGTTTCTTCAATGGTAGAGACCCTAGCATCATATTTCAAGAGAAGTGATCTCAACCCTTTTTTTACAACCAAAGATTCATCTAGATATTCACCTAATCCTCTAATAGAATTAACAACTTCATCAACTCTAAGAAAACAGGTTGCAATATCTTCCTTTTCATTCATCTTCAAATTTTCAAATTATGATCTATGTCGTTGAAGCTTGACCTTCTTAACTTTTGGATCACCTTCATAGATAATCTTGAGTTTGTCCCATACCTCTTTAGCAGTGTTGCATCCCATCACTTTTCTAGCAATGGTTGGTGCCAATGCTCCTAGAAT
>JASDQU010295224.1:0-14186 GCA_032191745.1 Picea mariana | reverse complement strand
ATAGTTGATGATGTTGTTACATCTTGATGAGTCATAGTTGATGTGAAGTTGATGCATGGTACATGTTTGTTCAAGTTATTAGTACAGGTTGTTTGGTGCAGGTTGATTGGTACAGGTTGTTATAGGTTATTGGTACAGGTTGACAGTGATAGTGGTTGATTCAATGACAGTGATAGGTTGTCTACATTTGGCATTTATATTTCAGGGTTGTTGGACGGGGCAAGGACAGGTGGTTTTATCCACCTTCCGATTGTAGCCGAAGAACATAGGGGGTTGTAGCCTCCTTCTGGTTGTAGCCAGAGAATTGGGGAGTTGGAGCTTCCTTTAGGTTGTAGCCTGAGAAAATAGGGGATTGGAGCCTCCTTCCAGTTGCAGCTAGAAAACAAAGGAAGTTGGTGCTTCCAATGAATGTAATTATTCAAGACATATAAGAAAAAACATTTTGTGTACTTTGTATGTGTATGATTGCTCATTTGTTCATTGTTTATTTACTATGCAATTATTGGATGATAATGTTACACTGATATAACACTTGCATTATATGGTTAAAAATGATTCTATTGCTCTATTACTGATTCACCCCCCCTCAGTAATAAAACACTTTGCACTTTTCTCAATATGCATTTACTATGGTTTAATGCTAATAACTCATCATGCAGGTCCCGTAAATATCGTCACTAATAAGTGAAGGGCTCGAGGAGATTGCTTGTTAAACCAAATTAAAGAATGATTAACAAAATATTATATTATATCCCTCATTTTCTCATTTCAAATATTATCTGGATTAAAAGAACGCTCTCATCAACATATGGTAGCAACAACTTGACAACAGTTTTGCAGGGATACTTCGAACATTTTTAAGCATGAGGACCAGAAATTTCAGTGGTCTAGAGCGTATTGTTACTATTCATCCCCTTCTTCTCAAAAGGAAGTAATTTGGACGTCTAAAATTGCTTGTGAAGGCTGTGTTCCTGAGGTTTTTGACTACAAGGAACTGATTGCATGGTGCGCTGATAAATATATACCAATTCAATGGATTATTCAAGTTCAAGACCATTCTACCGTCTCACTTTCACTTCAAGTGTTCCGTAAAATGATAAAACTCTCAGAGCCAACACTCACCTTAAAAGGTGAAGATTGCAGGGACTTCTTGAAAAAGCATGACAACGACCTGTACCTCTTGCCTGAATTTTTGGAGAATCCTGCGACCATCCTTGAAGATATTATCAGGTTATAGGTTAACTCGTTCAAAAACCCCATTCGAGAAATTGCTTGGTTATTCACCAGAGTGATCGACCAAGAAAATACTGCCAATATTTCTCGTATGATTCTTTATATCTTATATTTCTCTGTCAAGGAGCAATACATTTTCAATTAGGGAAAACTAATTTCCATTGAAATCTCTTCCCAATTGTCACAATACAAAAATGATAAGAAATTATTTATGGCCTCTTATTTGGTATTTGTGATAGCACATTGCTGTCAATTTCCTAAATTGTTTATCTGCAAGAAGTTGAATTATGAATTTGACCCAGTGACCTTTTGGTACCAAGCATTATGGAGGCACAAAGCTTCCCTATTTTTTTATGATTTTTTCAATGACTTTGTCTCAGTTTTTAAAGGATTGTTGTTTGGAAAAGATACTCCAAGAATATCCCCCCAGGCAAGTAAATTCCTGGATAAAAAGGGGACCTTGGAGCAAATGGAGAATTACAATGTTATCATGATTTTAGGTTCTAAGGAAAATCCCTCCTTTATTCCATGCCATATATCTGACATAATGTTCATTACAAAAGTTGCAAGGAAATATAATTTCTGGATACACTTTTTTCATTAGTAATGAAAAAATCAATTCATACCCTTGCCTTGGAAAATTGGGGACTTTATATTCAGAAGTATGAACAAAATCGATGAATTTGCAAACCACTTCCACAACCTGAATCTCAAGTATGATGAAAGGATAAAAGGGTTTGACCCTAACAATTTTTTTGTGGAACATATGTTAACAGTGGGTTTTAGCAATTCATTTATCCACACTATTCTAGGAGAAGAAGAAGATAATAACTTGGGCACTCCTATTCACATTGTTGGCAACTTGGAGATGGTACTCAATACCAATGAATTTTACAAACAGAAAGGAAAGGGTCCCAATGAGAAGAGTTCCCAGCCCCCAACTGTTACTCCTAAGACTACAACACCTCAGAGTAGTGATCCAAAGGCCCACCCATCTAGAAAAGTGATCAATAGTAGTTTAGGCGGAGGAGGAGACAAGAACCCTCCTCCAGGAAAAATTGAAATCTCATATAAACTTCATCTGAGGAGGAATATTGTACAAGAGGAAGAAGAGCATTGTGTTGAAAGTGACATCAACCGTTTCTCCCTCGAAGATATGGAGATCAAGGCTGACATAGAGAAACTATTTCCTAACATTGATCAGCCATGAGGCACAACCCACCAGAATCTGTCGTTGGAAATTGTTGAGAATGAGACCTTTGATGAAGAAGAGTCATTTGTATTTCATAGCATTGTCTTTGACAACGAATCTAAGAAATTAATTATTGAGAAGAGTGATGTGAAGAATAAAAAATGGAAATCTCGTTTATAGGTTAACCTAAGAAATATGCGGGCTTACCATATTTCTAGAATCCATAGAGAAACCGACGATGCATTGGACGACTCCATTGGTGGTCTCGAAGCGGAAAATACAAAGTTAAAGGAAAGGATTAAGGAACTGGAAGAGACTTTGATGCCTCTTCCACTACTTTCCATCCCTTTGGAAATTGTGGACCCACCACGCCCGCTATTAAATTAAAAGGATCCTCAATCTTACTCACATCATACAGGAGCTACATGGAAAATAATGTCAAGAAAAGAATGGAACTGATCACATAATCTTGGGAAATTTCAAAGAACATGATTTATTTTGGCTCGAGGGCGCATGCCTTCCATGAGTATTTACAAGATGACCTAAAAAATGAAGAAGGATTTTACCTTGATGCTATGGTACCCTTTAGTGTTAAAGTTTCCAACATGTCAGAGCTAAGGAGAAGAGAGGAGGACCTTCCCTCTCCAGGTTGGATCAAGCAGTTGAACGCCTGCTGGAAAGAAAAAATAAAGAACTTGAATAACATTGTTCAAGCGTGCAACCAAGCCATAACAAGGAGGGAAGAAATATTCAAAAGGCTCATAGAGGTGGACCTAGCCGGAAGAACTAACGAATTCCAAGATCCCAGGTTGATTCTTAACTTGTTGTTCCTAACAAAACAACAATTTGATGAGCAAGTTGAAATTTTTAAAGGATTGTCAATTGAAAAATTCTATGGTGATGAGGATGCCATAGATAAATGGCTATTGGATTACTTCATAAAAAATCAGAATATTGAAGAAACATTACATGGAATTTCCCTTGATCTAAGAGAATTGGAGGGAGAGCTGTTCAATATTAAAATCTGGCATGAAATCAACGTGGCACCAATGAAAAGTTACATTGAAGAACGGTTCAAGAAAGTCATCGATAAACTGACCAATGAAGGGCAAGAAGCAGTTGATACAGTTCATGTAACCGTTGATGAAAACAATAAAAAGTCATCAACAAGCAAATGAAAAGACATGAGAGACCATCATAGTAAGTTTATGATGATTATATCCTTCTTTTTCTTTATCAAGTCCTTCATCCGGTTGTTCACTTCTTTCACTAGAAAGGTTTAACCGAAGACTGATAAATCCTCTTTTCTTCTTACCAGGGCTTGTTGTTCTTCCACCGCCCACCGTCTTCCTTCTAAAAGCTTATTTCTTGTATTTATTTTCTTTATGGTCCGCAAGAGCCCCAATCCTAGTCTTTAAGACAAACACAATTTAAAATTTCAAAGAATATGTAACAAAATATATATTTTTTAGAAATTTCAAGAGAGCTACTTTGGGAACAATCTGGACTGTGCTTTGTAACCATGTTTTTAGAATATAAAGTATTTGAGGTTGATCTATCATTATATTTATTTGATCTGCCCATGTGTCCACTCTGTTAAAGTTATCTTATGCATGTAGATCATCTTCTTTTTTATTTTATGTGGTCAAAGATCTTTATCTTAAACTATGATGGATGTGAGGAAATTTTGCTTGTTCGTTTTAAATGTGTGAAGTGTGTGATTACTGGTCCTTTCTCAGGAACTTTCTTTAAAAAGAAAACAAACACATTTTACTTTTATTTTCTCACAATATTTATGTTTCTTTGAATTGCTACGATGGACTTCTGTCAAAGTCCCAGATTTTGAATATATAGAAATTCCAAGAAAATCTAAAGAGGAGTACCACCTCTATAAAAATGTAGGGGGATTTACATCCTCGTGAGGTTGTTGTTTCGGTCCTAATGGATTCAAGCGTCAACATTTTTGGCAACCATACTGGGGAATGAACTGAAATTTGGAACGTGGTCTAGCATTTTTGAAAAATATATGACTTTAGCCTAGGATGATCAGCCCCACCTGAAAATTAGATTGAACAACCAACAAAGCATTTTATATCAACTATAAAACTTGGTAATATTGATGAATGAGACCCGTGAATATTTATAAAGGTATTTGCAAACCTTGGTCCAATAACAAGAAAGATAAATCCTCTGGAGACAGAGGAGAGAAGAGAAAAAAGACCAAAGAAATCAAAGGATAGCTAGAGAAACACAAGTACATGGTCAAAATTGAAGATGGAAGAGTACAAAGGACCCATTACCAGAAGTAAAAGAAAGAAACTTTGTACTCTAAAAAGCGTAAGTCACATCTTTGGAACATCTACAGACATGGAAACAAGAAATGAACAACCGTGAGATGAACATCATGAGGAGAGAGAAGGAGGTGGAAGAGATGCTGCAAGAAATCATTGAAACCTAGGATTTGAAAATCGAAGGAGGGTAAGATATTCCCCTCTAAATATTATAGAAGAGAAACATGATCTCCATGTTCTCCCAAAGGGTACCCTGAAGGAATTTTCTGGAGATGGAGCAATTGATGGAAAGAGGCATCTACACTTGTTTCTTGATGTTTGTGATTTAAACCGTGTTGAGTATGACGATGTCATGGTAAGGTTGTTTCTGCAAACCTTATGAGGAAGAGCATATGAATGGTATACGAAATTACCCAGTAAATCAATTCACTCATTTAATGACCTCGGAGATATGTTCTTGACTATGTTCGCCCCTCCAATTGCTTATCATACCCTTCTCACCGATTTCACCCAAATTGGTTTGAGGAAGAATGAATGGATACAAGATTTTAATCTCAGGTTCAATAAAACCTTGAGTAAGATTCCAGAAGATAAAAGACTGAATGACCCTGTCATTCTCAGTTGTTATAAGAATGCAATGCCCCCGAATGTGAAATATGCTATCAAAACTTCTCAAATGGATACCTTGGATGAGGCAATGACTAAAGCCACGGAGATGGAATAAATTATGATTGAAACATGTGTCTACCCTGACATTATACAGGGAAAAGTACAAATACAACTGGGAGGATTAAGTATTGATAATCAAGGAGATTCTAGTTCAAGAAAGAATTAAGAATTCAAGCCACGACCGTCTCAAAATCAAACAGTGGGAGGAGGATTTTTCAAGGGAACCATACTTGATGTAAAGGTTGACCCTGTAGTGGCACAGGAAAATAAGAAAGAATTGAAATTGCATAGATGAATATAACTATCAAGTAAATGAAGAATGCGATAACTAGACTAAGAATGGGAGATAATTACGTGGAAAATCCAAGAATTCCAATCCTAGAGCAAAGAAGGAACCCTCCCCAAGAAAACAGAGTGAGGTTTGAGAACACGGATAATCCGCAAAGACTAAGGGTTCCTAGGAAACCTACTCCTAATGCAGATGTCTTGGATGATGTGTATGAAGAGAAATTAATTGAGCAATACAATTATTACTCACCTGATGAAAGCTTTGAAACTGTGCATATGGATAGATGCGAGACATTCATGTATATATTTGAAGAGGGTGAAAATGATCCCAACTCGCAAGAAAATTTCTCCTAGACAAGAGGATTTGTAAATAGACTAAAAAATAAAGGCAATTTTGATAAAGAGAACCAAAAAGAAAGAGAAAAATAAAAGACAACCGAGAAAAGAGAAAATGAGAAGGTGGCAGATAACATTGGAAGTAAAAAGCAACACCTAACGTCAAAATCTATTCAAATGACATATAATGTCATAGAGGACTTAATTAAATTAAGGATAAATTTTCCCTTTACAGGGGTGGTGAAGATTCCCCAGCAAAGAAAAAACATTTTGAAAGTGTTGGATGATCCATATGAAAGGGAATAAGTTGTTGTTACTAGTCCAAAACAAAGCCAGAGCTAGTCAACGGCCAAGCTGAGAGGTGAAATTCCTCCCTTTTACATTTCAATTGAAAATCATGATGTTGCACAACATAATTTTTTAGTTGACATTGACGCGACAAATAATATAATTCCACTAGTGGTCATGGAGGAATTGGGAACGAGTTGCACTAAGTATTATGAAACCGATGAAAGCATATATGCAATTGATTCTAGAAAATTGCCAACTTATGGAGAGATCAAATATTTTTACGCTTGGATTACGACAACCCCCCATATCATTACTATTTTCAATATTATTGTGGTAGACCTTCCTCTAGAATATGGAGTTGTGATGAGAATATATTGGAAATCTATGATTGGGGGATATATAATGAATGATGTAAGTTGTATGATGCTACCAGGAAAAGAATGAGTAATGATTAAAGTTCCCCGTGAACCTAGAAATCCCTTTTCTTTCAAGAAGAAGGATAATGAATTGATGGAGGATTACACAGATGACAATATTGGAAACTATGCTATCCTAGACATGGAACATGATGAAAACATAGAGCAAGTTCAAGACATGGGGAATCAAGAATACTCGTTTGAAGGATATTGGAGGATGTCATTTGATGGACCCTGTTCAAACTCCAGGAGCGGAGTTGGGATTGTTCTTACGAATCCAATTAATATTATGCATCCACATGCTATAAGACTAGAGTTTTCATGCACTAATAATGAGGCAGAATATGAAGCCTTGATTCAAGGGATGGTCCTTACACAAGAAATGAAAATAGAACATCTATTTGTGACTGGCGGCTCCAAGTTAGTGATTAATCAGGTCACCCAAAAGTATAAAATGAAGAAAGAAAGACTCAAGTTATACTTCAAAAGAGTTAACAAATTGATGAAATCTTTCAGTTCCTTCAACATTTCTTTCATTCCAAGGGACAAGAATCACAAGGTAGATTCATTAGCCTTGGAAGCTTCATTTTCAAACCCAGACGATATCCAAAGAAAAACATATTTCCAAGTAGAAAGAACTTTCCGAGCATCCGTGCTCGATAACATTGAATATTTGCAAGTATTTGAGAACGATGAACAACTGGAATTTTTTTTGTTAAATGATGATGATGATGAAGACGATCACTCATCTGTTGTCCCCAAAGATTGTATACAATCTGAATATCTTTTTATGAAATATGATCATGCTAAGAATCTCCTTGAAGAAGTTTCAATTCGAAAAGCGCAAGAGACAAGAAAAGTCAATATTGGAACCGACAGTTCCCCGAAATATGTCAACTTGAGAGTTGATTGCACCACTGAGGAAGTTGATCAATATGTTTCCTTGTTCAAGGAATACATTGATGTGTTCTCTTGGACCTATGATGATTTGAAAGATTACGATAAAAATATATTCCAGCATATCATTCCTTTGAGGGAAGAAGCAAAGCCAATAAAGGAAAAAATAAGGATAATGAATCCCAAATCGAAACCTCTAATAAAGATTGAATTGGATAAATTGAATAAGGCAAGAATAATTTATCCTATTAGACACTCCGACTGGCTTTCAAATCCTATGATTGTAAGAAAAAATATTGGGGAAATATGGATGTGTGTTGACTTTAGAGACCTTAACAGAGCAAGCATAAAGGATAACTTTCCTTTACCTAATATGGAATTCCTTCTTCATCAAGTCACTATATCAGCCTACATGTCCATGTTGGATAGTTTTTCTATATATAACCAAGTCTTGGTGGCTGAAGAAGATAGGGAAAAGAAGACCTTTATCACACCTTGGGAGACATATGCATATGCTAGAATTTCCTTTGGTTTGAAGAATGCTAGAGCCACATTCCAAAGGGCCATGGATCATGCATTTATCAGGTTGATAGGAAACTTTATGGCAGACTATCAAGATGACTTGACAATGCATTAAAAAACAAGGGGTGATCATATCCATCATTTGAGAAATTTTTTTGAAAGATGTAGATTATATGTTGTCTCTCTAAATCCAAAGAAATGATTGTTCGTCGTAACTCAAGGAAAATTGTTGGGCCACATTATGTGAAAGGAAGGGATTTACATAGATCCAGAAAGATTTAAATCAATAAATGAGCTCAACCCCCCGACATCCAAGAAGAGAGTCCAATCATTTTTCGACAAGATCAATTTTGTGTGAAGATTTGTTCCTGACTATGCAAGTATTGTAAAGCCGACCAATTTGTTGCTGAAAAATGAGCACAGGTTCAAATGGATAGTGGATACTCAAGAGACTTTCAATAATATCAAAGGAGAAATCACCACAACTCCAGTCCTCATTAGTCCGTATTTTCAAAGGGATTTCATCTTCTATTAATTTTCTACAGAGACAATTGTTGCATCTATTTTTACTTAGAAGAATACCAAAGGAGAAGAACTCCCAATAAGTTTCATGAGAAAAATGCTACATGACTATGAGTTGAGATATTCAGAACTGTAAAAGAAAGGCTTGTCTCTTGTAAAAGTAGTAGCGCATTTTCGAACGTACATATTGAACTCCCATGTTATTTCCTATGTCCCCTCATAGCTAGTGAAGATGCTTCTAAATCAACAATTGAGAGAAGGAAAATGGGCTAACTAGTTGGCAAAGATACAAGAATATGATATCGAGATTAAACCTTTAAAGGTTATCAAAGGAAAAGGTTTATGCAATCTCATTGCGAATGGTGATTATGTGGATGGAATGGTTTCAATTTCAGTAGGAGAACCATTAGCTAATTCAGATTGGTACGAAGATTTTATATTATACTTAAGGTCCAGGAAATTTCCTATCACTATGAACTCCAAGGAGCGAAGAAAATTAAAGAAATTATGATGGTATACTACTGAGATGCGTTGATGAAAACCAATCCCAAGAACTAATAAGATAATTTCATGAGGGAATATGCGGTTGACACTTTGTACCTACTGCCACTGCCCACAAGATAATAAGGGTTGGATTCTACTGGACATCAATATTCAGAGACTCGTATGCCACGATAAGGAAGTGTGTATCGTGCCAACAGTTTTTAGGAAAAATGAAGAGATCTGCGATGCCTTTACATCTTGTAATTATAGAACAACCATTCTCCCAATGGGGACTTTATTTTGTTGGGCCAATTAATATGAAGTCTAGAAAGGGGCATATGTACATTGTCACGACTAAAAATGATGTCACGAAATGGAAGGAAGCAGTGGCACTAAAGAAAGTTGATTTTGAAGAGCTAATTAAGTTCCTCAAAGATAATATTCTGTCGAGATTTGGTGTTCCTGATAAATTTATCATAGATAATGGTTTGATTTTCATCGATTCGAAGTTTACAGAGTTTTGTGGAGAATATGGAATTATCATGGGTCAATATTCGAATTATTATCCATAAGGAAATGGCCTTGTTAAATCTACAAATAAAACACTTGTTCAGATACTGAAGAAAACAATTGACAAGAACCAAAGGAATTGGCATCTGAAGTTGACTGATGCATTGTGGGCAAGCAGAACAAATCCAAAGGAAAACACTGGGATATCCTCGTATACATTGGTTTATGGGAAATAAGAAAAGATTCCAATTACCCTCGAACTCAATGCATTGACTTTTGTGGTTAATACAGAAGATACATAAGACAATTCACCCATCCAAAGGAGAATCAACCAGTTGTTGAAGTTGGAAGAAGAATGAAGCAAATCCCTGAATTGAGCTTCTCGGAGGAAGCAGAGTGTCAAAAGATATTTTGATCAGATCACAACTGTAAATAATTTACAGAAGGGAGAGCTGGTGTTACTTTGGAACAAGGCCAAGGAAAAACCATCGATGCATACAAAGTTTGAAGCACTCTGGATTGGACCATATATCGTCGAAAAGATCCTAGGTTTTAACTCCTATATGCTCCAAGACATAAAGGGTAAAATATTAATGCTTCCTGTAAAAAGGAAATATTTGAAAGGTTGCTTCTCCTAAGACTTTCTCATTCTCATTGTACAAAATTTTATTTTTCAAATTGTATATTCTTACTTTGACTCCATAGCCCAATGGGTGGAAGCACCTGGTCATGAGAGATTCTAGATTATTGACAACCCACATGGGGTTATCATCCCAAAGTTGGAGCCAGTTGTTGAGATCAATTCCCTCTTCCGAAATCCCACCCCCTCTTCTCTATTTTCCCAGTTTCTTTTGTCCATTTCTTTTTCTTCTTCTATACTTACCCAAATTCCCCTTTTCTTTTCTCCCTTTCTAGTTACTATATTTAGTCGTTTTTTCCGAAAATGCCAGGTTCGCGGGTTGGTGGACTCGTGGAACCTCATCTCCATCCATACTCCCACATAGTGAGTTTGACCGACCACCACATTATCCTATACTTAGTCGTTTCTGTAGTCATGGGTTCTCGGGTTCAAGCTTTCATATCCCATGTTCCGCGACATACATTTTGCACCCAAAAGATCCATGATCTACATTTTGACCATCAGACTCCCCCAAATCCTAAGTATCTCACCTCTCCTATATTGAGTCAGATAGACTACATTACAATACTTAGCCAATTTTTGACCTTTCACAATCGCGGGTTGGCAGGTTCAAAAAAATTCCCAAATCCCAATTTCTCTCGTCCATCCCCGCCACCTTCTCACTTTTCCCAATATACATTTAGTATGGTTTAATGATAATAACTCATCATGTAGGTACCATAAATATCATCATTAATAAGAAAGGGGATCGAGGAGATTGCTTGTTAAACCACATTAAAGCACGATTTGTGGAAGATTATATTATATCCCTCAAGTTCTCATTTCAAATATTATCTAGATTAAGAGAATGCTCTTGTCAACTTATGGCAACAACAACTCAACAACATCTCTGCAGAGATACTTTGAACATTTTTGGGCATGAGAACTAGAAATTTCAGTGGTCTAGAGCATATTGTTACTATTCATCTCCTTCTTCTAAGAAGGAAGTAATTTGGATGTTCGTAATTGCTCGTGCAAGTTGTTTTCATTTGGTTTTTTACTGCAAGGAATTGGTTTCCTCGTGCACTGAGAAATATATACAAATTCAAAGGATTATTCAACTTCAAGACCATTTTCCCGTCTCACTTTCACCTCAAGTGTTCTGTAAAATGCTAAAACTCCCAGAGCCAACAATCACCTTCAAAGGTGAAGATTATAGGGCCTTATTGAAAAATCATGAAAACGACCTAGACCAATTGCTTGAATTTTTGGAGAATCCAGTGACCATCCCTGAAGATATTACCAGGTTGCAGGTCAACTCATTCAAAAACTCCTTTTGGGAAATTGATTAGTTATTCACCAGAGTGACTGTCCAAGAAAATACCACCAATATTTCTCGTATGATTCTTTGTATCTTATATTTCACTGTTAAGGAGAAAGACATTTTTGATTGGGGAAACCTTATTTCCATTGAAATATCTTCCCAATTATCACAATACAAAAAGGATAAATGGCCTCTTCTTTGGTATTCACGATAGCACATTGCTGTCAATTTCCTAAATTGTTTATCTTCCAGAAGGTGAATTGTAAATTTGACCTAGTGACCTTTTGGTACCAAGCGTTATGGAGGCACAAATCTTCTATGCATTTTTATGAAGTTTTCAATGACTTTGTCTCGATTTTTAAAGGATTGTTGTTTGGAAAAGATACTCCAAGAATATCCGCCTAGGAAAGTAAATTCTTGGATAAAAAGGGGACCTTGGAGCAAATGGATAATTACAATGTTATTAGGATTTTTGGTTCTAAGGAAAATCCCCCCTTTCTTCCATGCCATATATCTGACAGAATGTTCATTACAGAAGTTGCAAGGAAATATAATTTCTGGCTACACGTTTTTCATGAGAAATGAAAAAATCAATTCATACCCTTGACTTGGAAAATTGGGGACTTTGTATTCAAAAGTATGAATAAAATAGATGAATTTGCAAACCACTTCCACAACCTAAATATCAAGTATGATGAAAGGATAAAAGGGTTTGACCCTAATGGAATTTTTGTGGAACATATGTTAAGAGTGGGTTTTAGCAATTCATTTATCCACACTGTTCTAGGAGAAGAATAAGATAATAACTTGGGTGCTCCTATTCACATTGCTGGCGACTTGGAGACGTTACTCAGTACCAATGAATTTTACAAACATAAAAGAAAGGGTCCCAGCGAGAAGAGTTCCCAGTCCTGAACTGTTACTTCTAAGACTAAAACACCTCAGAGTAGTGCTCCAATGACCCACCCATCTAGAAAAGTGATCAATAGTGGTTCAGGTGGAGGAGGAGACAAGAACCTCCCTCAAGGAAAAAATTTAAATCCCACATAAACTTCCTCAGAGGAAGAAGAGGAAGAATATTGTACAAGAGGAAGAAGAGCATCGCGTCGAAACTGACATCAACAGTTTCTCCCTCGAAGATATAGATCTCGAGGATGACATCGAGAAAATGTTTTCTAACATTGATCAGCTAGGAGGGGCGACCCACCAAAATCTGTCATTGGAAATTGTTAAGAATGAGACCTTCGATGAAGAAGAGTCATTTGTATTTCAGAGCGCTATATTTGACAATGAAACTAAGAAATTAATTATTGAGAAGAGTGATGTGAAGACTAAAAAAGGGAAATCTCGTTGAGAGGTTAACCTAAGAAATATGTGGCCTTCCCAGATTTCTAGAATCCATAGAGAAACTAACGATGCATTGGAAGAATCCATTGGTGGTATCGAAGCGGAAAATAAAAACTTAAAGGAAAGGATTAAGGAACTTGAAGAGACCTTGATGCCTCTACCACTTCTTTCCAGCTCTTTGGCAATTTTTGGACCCACCATGTTAGGGTCCTAACCCGCACATAGGTAAAGAAATATATTCGGATGTAATAAAGGTCAATATTAATAAGGCCTTTCAATAAAATAGAATAAGGCAGATGTAAGAAGACCTAATAGAAGCTTCCGCTTCTAGAAGGATCTTCCTCTAGATGCTTCTCTTGATAGACATATTTAGTATAAATAAGGGTCGAGGGTATGAAAACCCTAGCTTGGAGATTATTGTAACAGAGCAATGCTCGACTAGAGGTTGCCCCCTCGAAGAGGCCCATGAACATTGCTTTATGAATCAAAGTGCTATTTCTGTTGATTGTTCTTATATCATTTCTGTGTTATTGTGGAGATTATATTGGTTATATTACTGTTATTCTTCCATTTCTAGCATTTTATTTCTATTCTGCATACTTTTTATATCTGGTATATTACAAGTGGTATCAGAGCACTTTCCTTGGCAGAAATTGTGGGAATTTTTTTTCAGGGTAGAGACATATTTCAACGTTTTTAAGCCATAGAGATCTATCGTTACGCGCATAAACCCGCGGTTGAGGGATTCATACACATAGGAAATACAAGTCGTTCTTAAGCACACATCTGTTGGCCACCCTTGTAACCCCTGTTGGTACCCCTTCAAGTGGTAGCGCATCAGACAACACCTGTGTACGGATCGACCTAGATTTCTTGAAGCCCTCTTTAGATAAACTGATCGACTGCCTGATTGCTATAGTGCCACCGAGAACAACACTCGGGAAGATACTCTCTAGTACCTGGGTAGTCGGGTAGTATGGATAAGGGTATGGTCTATCCTCCTTAGTTAGTGCCCTGAGATATTGGGCCGAGTACTATTGTTTGACCTCGCACGTATATCGGAGAGCTATATCACAGGGCAAACCCTTGTCTGTAGAACCCTTGAATACCTAACCCTTGGGGGACAGAAACATAAACAAATTAAAACAGAAAAGATATGTTGCTGCGCAACTGTGTTCGGGTTGTCAAATCACTACACTTTTCTTACTGTTTAAGCATTTGGGGATTTCATCGCTGCAGTATTCTT